>JBAMJV010011490.1:0-13385 GCA_037951105.1 Echinarachnius parma | reverse complement strand
GCTTTCCCAGATACAGTTAATCTTAAGCCCGAATTTCCTATCTAGGTATGCACCAGATTGCACCATTTCAAGTATATAAATGAAAAATCTTCCCCATGGGAGGGGGATGCCCCCTCCCAAACCCTCCCCCTCTGGCTCAGCCCCAGCCCTCGGTCGCTTCGCTCCCTCGGGACTCATTATTGGCTGTACATAGGCTATGTTGTTGGATCATACATAATGTGCCATATTTAATATTAGTGTGTCAATTATTTGTTTTCGTCGTGAAAAAGATATTTAAAATTTCTGGTCGATCAAATCATAACACGCTTTCCCAGATACAGTTAATCTTAAGCCCGAATTTCCTATCTAGGTATGCACCAGATTGCACCATTTCAAGTATATAAATGCAAAATCTTCCCATGGGAGGGGGATACCCCCTCCCAAACCCTCCCCCTCTGGCTCTGCCCCAGCCCTCGGTCGCTTCGCTCCCTCGGGACTCGTTCTTGGCTGTAGGCTATGTTGTTAGTTGGATCATACATAATGTGGCATATTTATTAGTGTGTCAATTATTTGTTTTCTTCGTGAAAAATATATATTCACATTTATGGTCGATCAAATCACAACACGCTTTCCCAGATACAGTTAATCTTAAGCCCGAATTTACTATCTAGTTATGCACCAGATTGCACAATTTCAAGTCAAAAAATGCAAAAGCTCCCTACCGTGGGGGGGGGGGGGGGGACACCCCCTCCCCCCCCCCCCCCCCAATCCAAAACTGCTTCCGGCGCGCCTGGTACAATATACGATATATTACTATTATTAGCCAGTGTGTACTCCTGCACCATGCGCAAGACGTTCACACTATTGCATTTTCAATCCGCCACAATACATTTTCCATAACGTTTGCATTTGTTTATTTTTGGTAACAACATTCGTTATTACTTGGTTATTGTACTACTATGTCCACTCGGTAGTGGGTAAATGTGTTGATTTCCATCTTCAAACATGTCAAATAGCGAATAAATTGAGTAACCATGATTTGTTATTGACACAAAAGGGAATAAATAAACGTTTTAATTATGTACTGAACCAATAAGATGAATGATGGAATCTCTCTTTAAAGAGCAGACAGAATAAGTTGTCACCTAGACAACTATATTCGTAATACATTTTAGGATATCATACACAGGTTTCCACAATATAAATGATATGTTATTCCGGCTTTGTGTCGTTCCCAATAGTAATAAATGAGTAGTTTGTTTCAAATTCAAATAATAACACAAATAAATTTCATGTTGAAACTTTCGTACTGATAACATAATTAACATGATTAACCCATTGCGAACATGAACCTAGGTTTAATCTAGGATCTATTAAATCTATGTGACATTGCCAAATCTTTTATATAGGTAAAATGTATAATCAGTTACCAATCCAACGAAGCGCTGTTACCATTATTGTTAAGAAGCGTGCAGATAATAGTACATCATCAGCAATATAGACTCCGTGTTCATCTAAAGATAGAACAACGACTGGGTCCGACTTCTTGTGGTAGCTATTACGGATAAATAATTCAAGAGACAAAACAAGCAAATGGCAATCAGAACTATACAACTTACAATACAGTTATTGACTGAGTAAGGTGGTTAATTGTATTTACTAGAGCAGTTCAATTTTTATTATATAAAACACAGCTAAAAAAACACCGATAAGGAAACGACAATAAGGAATTAAGCCTATTTTCAAGGGAACCGAATTATTGACTTTGTTTGAAGACACTTGTCAAAATGATGGATTAGTATTTTCTTTTACGTGCCTTTATCACATTCAATTTCGATAAGCTTTCCAATTTACCTAGTTTAGTTGAAATTTGAAGCCTGCATAATCATGATAATATTGATGAAATTGTATTATATCAAGTGTATAATCATGCACTACATAATTTGAATTGTTATTCTTGGTACACCCACCACAACATACAATTGCATGGGATTAATGCAAATTCGAACTATTAATACTAAGTGTTACTTATCGTCATTATAAACCTCTTATTTAAAACAAACAAAAAACTACTGACCCTCAATGTAATAATCCGTTGTCCCGGGATTACTTTAATTTGGCAATGGTTATAATGCTAGACCGTAGAGAGCTGTCATAGGGTAACATACATGTAAAATAAAACCATTTTATACATATAATCATAAACAACGTAGAAGTAATTAAACCCCACACATGTTAGCATACATAATAGTATAAAGAAAACATATATGCATGACTGAACCACTACCGTTGCAAGCGAGTTAAGTAGAGTCAAACAAATTCCAGGCTATGTAAAGGTACACTTGAGTATTAGTACTTGAAATGCCTTTTGACACTAAATTGGTTGGTTTTAATTCCATTTGAACTTTCATTTAATAAAACATGCGAAATGAGAATCATTCCCTTTCAAATGCTCTCATAGTTGTGCACTTTGTTTGCAAAATATTTTATTTATATATCGTCTGGCCAGGCGATATCTTAACTTAAAACCAAAAATACATAAAATGCTTATACACTTCTTTCAAACAAATTAAAAAGAGGTTTTTAAATCTCTATTTAAAGGGATATTTGAGTTTTCGTATAGAGGGCGCTCAAATTCAAAAGAGCATACAATTTTAATGACAGAATAAAATGTATTTGATCAAAATCGGTTCAGTAATGGCTGAAATATCCATAAACATAAGTGCGGGGCCCCACAATTATTCAATCATTTTGAACCAGCCGTTAAACAAATTTAGAAAATGCTTCCTCTTTTCAAAAATTTACAAAAAGGTTTTTATATAGTTGGTGATTATTACTCTATCTAATCACTATTTCAACAAAACATGACATGCATAATATTTAATTTAAAATGGTTGAAACCGATGAGGGTTTAGAGAGCACCCTCTTGGGTTGTAACGGCTCTTTTTTAATGATAACAGGCATTTTACTTAGTCATTTGTAATTGTGTATTCCTTTCGAGCATGGTGGAGTTGTAACTATTTGAGTATTTGTTTGTAATGTAATTGTGCAGGTTTTGGTTCCTAAAATCAAGTTTGACCAAAACGCAACTATCCCTTTAATCATTATTTTAACAAAACATCACATGCACAACAAATCGTTGAAACCCATGCGTTTTAGAGAGCGCCCTTTTGAGTTGTAACGGCTCTTTTTTAAATGATAACAGGGTTTTTACTTAGTCGTTTGTAATTGTGTAAGCCTTTCGAGCATGGTGGAATTAGAACTATTAGTTTGTACTTTAATGGCGCAGGTTTTGGTTACTAAAACTCAGTTTGACCAAAACTCAACTATCCCTTTTAAGGGACTGTCCCCCTTTTACAAATCGTCTGAACATGTTTCCAGTTGACGGATGGGGATGAATGTAACACAAAACAAAAATCAGATCGAACAGCCCTGTAATTTGGATTATACGAATGAAAAACGAATGCGTCCCTCCATTAAACTATAAATCGGTCAATAAAGGAGTTTATAAAACAGCTCTGGTGAATTCTGTAACGTGATTGGTTAAATCCTGTCACGTGACTATTCATTAAATTTCCACAAACATGCACGACCGTGCAAAACAGGGTGCAACCCCATGCATTACTCGTTTTGGTTGCGCAACTTTTTGCACGGCTGTGACGTCACAATGCTTGTTTACACAGTTCGATCGAAGACGATCTTGCGAAAGTGATAAAAATATGATGGAAATTGCTTCATTTTTGTAAATTATCTGTTCTGTAGTAAATAAATGTGTGCAATTTCGTAAATTATATGGTATGTGGTTTGATATTGGGAAGTCTTGGAATGGGAATGCATACAATTCTTTGATAATTCTCACTTTTAACGAGAAAATTTTCTGATTTTCGGCGACTGTGATTGATCTGCTGAGCTACAGAGTCAAATTCAGTGAAGCGAGTGCAGAAGTGATGATTAATTTTGTAAATTCCTTAACAAATTCACACTCTAGAGAGTAGATAGACTGGGTTACTAATTGTGGCGAGTCTGTTTTCAATAATCCAGCAAAATGAAACAATCCGTGGTTGAGCTTAGTTTTATAAAACTAATAATACAACAGTCTTATTATCGTACATTGTGTAAATGCATGGACTCTCGGCTATGTTAGCTGTGCGCATGCGCACTCGGCGTTGCCTCGTGCACATCGCACAGATAACATAGCCTCGAGTGCAATGAATTTACACAATGCACTCTAGACAGTGTATTATTAGTATATTAACTGATTTAGCATAATATTACAGAAATATTGTACTTATTCGTGTTAAGGTATTGTGAAGCCGACACTGGTAAAGGTATGTCACTGAAAAAGATCTCAAAAAGGAAGAATATACTGTATCATTACATGTAGTCAGTTTAAGCGAGGTTTTGTTATTTTGTTTAGTATTCGCCTATGACGTTGTTTGATCTGTGCGCGGGTCACGTAGGGGTCACGCACAGCAACGTGGTACTCCGTGGAATCTGTGTGCGAACTTTCTCACCGGGTGAATACACGTATAATGCACAATTAAACGCTGGATGTCGTTTTATTAGTTTGAGGTCTATAACTTCAAGCCCTAATTTTTTTCAGGCATGCTGTTAAATGACATTTTCTTTCATTCATTTTTTCATTTGGCTTGCAAAAGAGGGACTGTCCCTTTAATACCCGTCGACTCTATTATGACGTACCCTGCAATTTAGTATGTGGCATAGCTGGTGACAAAAGAACAGACAGGGTGCACAGGAACCCAAAATAAATGTATTGATATGTTAATGTTCTCCTATACACAAGGGTAAGTAGTAGTAAAGGTAGCAGGGGATGGGGGCAATAATTATAGCGAGGGGGCATCCCCCCCCCCCCCCCACTCCCCAACCTGTTAGCTTAGAATTACTGTTAGCTTAGCCACAGTACCTGTACCCAGCGACGGTTGTGCTACATAGCAACGCGCCGTTGGATGACATATTGCGTGCACACCTCTAATTTTGTTGGACATGACAACACCTACAGCCACGCGCTTATTGTAACCAAACTAGAGACATACTTTGGTGACAGTATTGGTAAGTTTTACCATTCAATTATAACGTTATTGGCTAGTATAACTGAAACGCATTTTATGATTCAAAATGATTGTTCTAACAAGAATAGGAAAATATATTTCCAATTTTACTGTAGATATATGTACGTACTAACATTTCTGTTTTGTATGTTTGTTGTATTACAAGTTCAAAGATATTATATTACACCCGTAACTACATTTGGATGTTTTTAAAACTGTCCTTGTTAAAATTAAAATTTACGACGTTCTGTAAATCGTTGTGGAATTCTTCTTCTATTTTCCTTCTTCTTCTTCTTCTTCTTCTTCTTCTTCTTCTTCTTCTTCTTCGTCTTCTTCTTCTTCTTCTTCTTCTTCTTCTTTTCAACAAAGTTTGTTTCAATTCGTCGTATGTAGTTGTGTTGTAATTTGTCGTGTTTACGTCATTACTTTTTTCGTTTATTTGTCGCATTGATCATCATAATGGCGTAAAAATTGCATTCAACTTAAATATTATGCATATTTCTCAAGTTTAAACATATGAATATGTTAAAGGTGCACCTGTAAAATGTCAGATATTGCCCAAAATGACATTTGAATCAATTCTGTACCAAAATCATTGTAATTAGGTAGGTCCAAATGATGTGTGAAAGTTTCATTGAAAAAGAACACTGCTTTCCTGGTAAAAAAAAACGAAAATATGCGTCAGCTTTTACAACGAATTACTGCATGACGTGTATGAGGTTTATGACCGTTCATTAACGCTCTTGAGGTGAATGATAGATATCGTCATACTAAAGGGGCATTTGAACAAATCTAACCCTATTTTATTCTTCTTTTACCATAAGCTAAACAACACGGTAGAAGAGAAACAAGGAAGCCCCAAGTAATTTTCTTGGAGTTAGACACTTTACAGGCATCCCTTTGTTTGTCTTTATAATCATATTATGTTTTTATTAATTTGAAGCGATAAGTATAATGTACACATTACATGAAATCCATCTTATTATACTTATTATTTGTGTAACATATATTACCTGTGTGTGTGTGTGTGTGTGTGTGTGTGTGTGTGTGTGTGTGTGTGTGTGTGTGTGCGTGTGTGTGTGTGTGTAGGTGTGTGCATGCGTGTGTGTGTTTGTTTATGTATTAGTTTGTGTGTGTGCGCGTGTGTGTGTGAGTATGTGTGTGAATGTGTGTGTTAATGATAGAATAAACTTTATTCGATCAAAATCGGTTCAGAAACAGCTGTAATATCAATAAATATGTCCGATTGGAATAACTGTGGGATCCCTCATTTATTCGATGATTGAAGAAGAAACAAACTGAAATGCTTACACTTTGTCAAAGATTTACAAAAGCGGTTTTTAAATAATAGTTGATGATCTCTCTTTGTATTTACTTTTTTTAACAAAACATCACATGCACAATTTTTTTTTTAAATGGTTGAAACCAATTTGTTTTTAGAAAGCGCTTTTGTGGTTTAACGGCTCTTTTTTAATAATAACAGACTTTTTACTTAGTTGTTTGTAATTTGTTATACTTTCCGAGCATAGTGGAGTTATGACTATTAGCTTGGAATGTTAAGGGCCGGTCATACTTGCGGTAATGGACGTAGTTGAACGTAGTGGAGGCTAACGTAGTTGAAGGTAGTTGAAGGTAGTTGAACGTAGTTGAACGTACTGTCATCCGTACCGTACCGTAGTTATCCGTGATGCTAACTTGGCATTAACTCGGTAGAGCCGTGATCTACGATTTAATTTTTGGACATGTTCAAAAGAGCGGTACGTTAAACGCATCCGTGCTAACGTACTAAACATAGTCTGACTACGCTTGAGTACGTACGAGAGACTGCAGTAGCCACTACGCTGGACTACGCTAAAGAACGTCAAACTACGGTAAATACCAACTCCGCACGGAGTATAACAGCCAACCGGTGGTGTAGTACGGCCATTGCGCTTGTTTTTCAAACATTGCAGGTCTTTGAAATTTGTCTTATTTTTTTGTATTAAACATGTCTGGATCAAGACTATCGATGCTGGTTTTGTGCACGGTAAAGTACGTTAGAGTACGCTAAAGTACATTTAAGTACGTAACGAAGTACGTTAGACTACGCCAGACTTCGTTAGACTACGTTAGACTACGTTAAACTTCGGTTTAGTACGGATGCCTTTAACGTACCGCTCTTTTGAACATGTTCAAAAATTAAATCGATGATCACGGCTCCCCCGAGTTAATACCAAGTTAGCATCACAGACAACTACGGTACGATACGGATGCTAGTACTTTCAACTACCTTTAACTTCGTTCAACTACGATCAACAACGTTAGCCACCATATACGTTGAACTACGTCCACTACCGCAAGTATGACCGGCCCAGGGGGTTTAAAGCATGAGGCAGTCGAGCCTAGAACCGTTATTTATTGTTATTATTTGCCATGTTTGTTTATTTTTGGTTTGTTGTTCAAGAAAACAAAAAGCCAAAACAAATTGATAAAGAAAAAACAGATGAAAAACAGAGATGAAACATGAAGATGATAATGCATAAAGATGACAAAATGTGAAAAAAGATGATCATAAAATATACATGAAAAACACAGATAAAAATATTAAGATAAAAATGAATCAAAATAAAATACAAGAATAAAAAATCAAGATGAACAATTCAAATGAAAATAAAGATGAAAATGAATAGTGACGAAAAACAGAGATGAAAAATAAAAAAGAATGATGAATTCGAGTATGAAAGCAGATAACTATTATATATTACTGTGTTGGTTGAAAAACATGCGCACAATGGCCGTACTACACTGCGGGCTGGCTTTTATACTCCGTACAGAGCTGCTAAAAATTACCGTATATTCCGTAGTTTGGCGTTCTGTAGCGCACTCAAGCGTAGTCTAACGTAGTCTAGCGTAGTGCCTACCGTAGTCTACCGTACTCTAACGTAGTCTGACGTACCGCTCCGTACCTATCTTTGAGCGAACCGTACCCGCATTAGCGTAGTCTAGCGTAGTTTATCATACTTCAGCGCACTTCAACGTACTTTAACGTACTTCAACGTACCTCAACGTACCTCTCTGTGGCTCATCACCCAAATTCAGCCGTACCTTAACGTAGTTCAACGTAGTTTAACCTAGTTTAACGTACTTTCACCACGTCTGACCCACATTAAATTACCTTACGGATCACTACGTCCACTACCGCAAGTATGACCGGCCCTTTATGGTGTATGTTTTGGTTTCCAAAAAATTAGATTGACCAAAACTATACTATCCCTTTAAATAAAAGATAAATTATATGACTATGATTTATGAAAATAATTTTTGTTTCACTTTATGTCCACTAATTCGTGGAAATGCCCATAATTAAGGGCCGGTCACATTTACGGTAGTGGACGTAGTGATCCGTAGGGTAACTTACTGTGAGTCAGACGTGGTGTAAGTACGTTAAACTAGGTTAAATTACGTTGAACTAAGTTAAGGTACGGTGATGAGCCACAGAAGGGTAAGGATAAGTACGTTCAAGTACGATAAACTACGCTAGACTACGCTAATGCGGGTACAGCTCGCTCACGGACAGGTACGGAGTGGTACGTCTGACTACGCTTGAGTACGGTAGACTACGGTAGCCACTACCTTAGACTACGCTAAAGAACGTCACTACGGCATATTTAGCAACTACGCACGGAGTATGCAGCCAGCCCGCGGTGTGGTACGGCCATTGTGCGCTTGTTTTCAAAGAGAGCAGTTCTGTGAAATGTGTCTATTTTTTTTGCTGAAACATGCCTGGACCAAACCCTAGGGTACGTCTGAGTACGTTAAGGAGTATGTTAGACTACGTTAGACTTCGGTTTGGTATGTTAACATCACGGATGCCTCTAACGTACCGCTCTTTTGAACATTTTCAAAATTGTAATCGAAGATCACGGTATGTTAGCAACACGGATGCCTCTAACGTACCGCTCTTTTGAACATGTTCAAAAATTAAATCGAAGATCACGGCTCCCCCGAGTTAATACCAAGTTAGCATCACGGACAACTATCCGGTACGTTCAACTACGTTCAACTACGTTAGCCTCCACTACGTTCCACCCCCGATCAACTACGTCCACTACCGTAAATGTGACAGGCCCTTGAGGGTTCTTGCTAAAGCGCTCACCAAGGTCCCGTTGCAGAAAGAAATACAATTCATTGTAAATGTTGCTTGTAAGTATCGGTTTCCATGGTGGTGTATATAATACGCGTGGTTTGCGGTTGCACCATGTGAGAGGGGAGGATTGGTGAGTTGTAAGTTACAATTGATTGTAAGTCAGAAACTTTGAGCGTTTCAACCAATCAGATTCGCGCATTTAGAACAAGATTTGACAGCAAATTGTAACTTACAATCGATTGCAGCTCTTTCTGCAACATGGCCCAATTAGTTGTTTCGCTTGGTCGCTAATGATGGTTGAAGTGACGTATCACCCCCCCCCCCCCCCCCCCCCTCCCCGCAAAGTTTCTGACTTACAGTCAATTGTGACCAAGTAACAAAAAAACAATGCAATCCACTAACTCATTGCACTGACTTTGTACACAGTTATAATTATGCACTAAATGTTTATACATCTGAACATATAATCATACTTATCTTCATAACGGAAGAGAAAGGAAAGAGAAAGAAAGAGGAAGGAAAATTGAAAGTTGTTTCATGTTTCTACCATGTCTACTGGTACTACGAATATAACGAGATAAGTGAGAACAGTGGCTAAAGTTTCATGTTTTGAGAATGTTGATAATGTTACTAGATCCCGTAAAACAATAACGACAACAACAACTCAATTTAGGTCACAATTTTGTTCAAAACACTCATAGTGTGATCCCCTTAAAAAGACACAATCCAAGAAATAAAAATCATCGGAAATTTCGTGAAATATTTTAGCTTCGAAGACCTTGGTGCGAACTATAATTATTCTTGCACTACCAGACCTCGAAATTTGATACAAAGGTTTTGTATATACCCTGTATGATGTCTATTTGAAATGTAAATATAAAATCTACATGTAGCTTGAAGATAAAAGTCAATTGCCAACTTTAATTTATGTCTGTTTTGCAAAGTTTGTTTGGAGGAAGAAGTGCTCTGGGGGAAGCACTATTAATTGTTTGATCCTCATCCTCAATCATGGCAAACATATTAATTAGAAAATACATCAATCGATTTGGTGATTTCAATATCCATCAATGCATCACAATAATAGCGTAGCGATCGACACGTATGAGAGTAATATTATTCCAGCGGCTGGTGATATCTATAAATAGCACTTTATGCAGATCAATAAACATACCCACAAAGATCGAAAGCATACAAATGAATTCATCAACCTTAAATAATTGTTATGTTTGTGTTATATTGTCTATTTTTGTTGGAAAAGTCACCTGGGCTATAACGATCCCTACCGGAAAGAACACAGTGTGAACATTGTGTGAACACAGTGTGATCGGGCCCCTTGGTAGAGCAGTACTCAATACTGAAAGGGCTACCCACATTGGGAAGCTTATTGGGGGTCCAGGGGCGGAGCCCCCGGAAGCTTTGGGATTTGTTATATCCAGATATAAAGATGGTGTCTATATGTAAATATAGAGTAAACTATTCTTTAGTTAATTGGCTTTTGAATTAGCTGTTTAGAGATTGGAAGATTATTAAGTGCACATTGCAAGCATCCTGTTATGATGAGGGTACTGTCCAAGTATGGATGAATTTTAGCCGGATAGATAAAAATACTATCGATTGCAATCATCATGATGGAACCCTGAATAGAATAAGTCAAGGTATACTCACATTGGAAAGCTTATTGGGGGTCCAGGAGGCGGAGCCCCCGGAAGCTTTGGGCTTTGTAATATCCAGAAATACAGTTAACTATTGAATAGTTCGCTCAATTTTAGTGAGCGAAGCGCAAACGCACAGTGGGTCAGGATCGCCTGACAGTTTGCCAAGACAGTTTGCCAAGTCCTGAATAAAACTATTTAATTAGTACAGGGCTGGTAGTGGAGGTTCCAGGGGCGCAGCCCCGGAAGATTTTGGATTTGGGCAGTTTAGCAATATCAAAAAGTGGTTTAAAGAAGACTATAATCACAACTTCCATTCATGAGAGGGGGCAATGCTCCTTAATTTTAATGTTATTATATATTTTTGAACCCGTAATATTGGGGGGGGGGGGGGGGGGGGGGGTGATAATACAGGCCACCCCCTCCCCCACCTGAAATATTGGGGGGATATATCCCCCCATCCCCCCCCCCCCCCCCCCCGTGATCGACGCCCCTGTCAGGTACTATATAATGCTAGAAGGAAGAATAATAAGAGGGAAGAGATCAGGAGGAAGGAAACGCATCATGATGTTGGACTCTGTTAAGAATGACCTATATGAAAACGTTAAAGGGATCTAGTAACTTTGTTGAGATGTGCAAAAACTGATGAATGGTTGATGCAATGTATACTGTTGTTATCTCATATGTCCTCAGGGTATTGTGTGAAAATTTCAGGTCAAATGGACAATGTATGGCCAAGTAATGAGCGAAAATGCAAAGTGATATTGGGTGATATTCACCAACTCACTGCATTCACTTTGTACAGGGATGAAAATCTCGCCCGGAGATGTTCTTATCTAAATACTTCAATCATACATATCTTTGTAATGAAAGGGAAATTTGAAAAACCGAAAGCTGTCCCATGATTTTATTGTTAATACGAATACAACAAGGTATAAAGGAACCGCTAGAATTACAATTTTATTTTGAGGATTTGGACAATGTTACTAAGTCCCTTTAAAAGAAGAGCCATGGGAAGAGAGGTGTGATGGTCTCAAGGACCTGCTCCTGAGCAGAACCACCAGAAGAAGAAGAAGAAGTAACGATGATATCGATATCGCGACACGCGTGACAAATAAAAATCGTTCATCTTTCCTAGTAATAACTGTTACGAAGATAAATAAATAAACCAACAAGAACCATTTTAGTAAACCATCAATATTGATCAATTAAATTATTTATTTTATTTTGCAAATTCAACGCTGAAGCTTAAAGGGTATAGTAACCGTGTTGACATGTGCAATAACTGGCAAATTGTTGATCAATATTGTGTATTTTTCTGTAATCTGAATATGTCCATTGAGAGATATGTGAATGTTCCATGGTAAATGAATGTCATAATATGACCGAGTAATGAGCGAAAATGCAAAGTGATATTCGCTAACTCATTGCATTAACGTTGTGCAAAATTATATTATCCAGTAGATGATCATATCTGAACACTTCAGTCATACATATCGTTATAACGGAAGATAAATTTGGAAAGCCGAGAGCTGTTCCATGTTCATATTGGTATTTGGGAACCGCCAGAGTTCCAAGTAAGTTTTGAGGATAATTACGTTACTAGATCCCTAATGTATTCTGAACTATATAATGGTTGATACCATTGTTTCTGTTTTATGTTTGCCGTGATAAACAAGAACAACAGAAAAGATGTATAACCGTTATAAAACGAGATTTTGTATGTCTAATTACCATGATAATTTCAAGTAGTATCAATTAGGTATAATAATATAGCCAAACATTGAATAACAGGTTTGTGTGGTCTGACAAACTATACTTCATGAATTAATGATAGATTGTATTTACATTGTGCTTAGTATAGGGTTTCTAAGCGATACAGTATTATTATAAATATCTACAGCATCACGCTATTATCGTCTGGACTAACACCTCTAATCAATCAATTATATGACATTTCAATTCCATCATCTCTCCTCCCCCCCCCCCCCCCCCCCCCCTCATATCCCTCATCCTTTCTCTCTCTCACTCTCTCTCTCTCTCCGTGCATGCCTGAGATATATATATTAAGAGAGATAGAGTTAGAGGGCGGGGAAGAAACGGTAATCAAACGAGGGCCAAATCGATATTATAAATGGTTTATGGTGGTCTGCTGTTTATTAACATAATAATAGATACATACACATCTTTACGCTTAAATACGCTAATAAAATAACTGAATCGTGTTAATTAATAACGCCTGTGCCATCGGATTATGCTATATATGTCCACGTAATTAGTCGATAATGTATAATAAAATAGATAACAATCAAGGACATGAAGGATGATTGCGCAAAAATGGTTTTTAAACCAACCTTTAGATAGGAAATTGTGTTTCCTAACAGTTCAAAAGTGCTGAGACGGAGAAGGGTCAATCTGAAGAGCTCAACAGTGTTAAAGGGTACCACCACCCAAAAATGATATTCTTATTAAAGAAAGGTAACATCTTTAGTATTCCATTCCATCAACAAGTTCACAAAAATATGTTTCCAGAAAGAAAAAAAATAATTGGAAACGCAT
>JBAMJV010011489.1:0-34545 GCA_037951105.1 Echinarachnius parma | reverse complement strand
CTTTTCCCTACTAGCTACGTCCACTTCGTAATACTTTACTAATGGACCGACTAGTTCCTGAACTTTAGAGCCCGGGGGAAAATGAACACTATACAATCACAATAATGGCAGCGTGTTTCATCGTGCACTTATCGCTATAATAATAATTAGAAACTAAAATGGGCCGAGAAAATCATCGATTAATAATGGTGGACCCGTGGACAGTTTCGAGGCTCCGTCCAACAATAGTGTAAGAAAGCTGAACAGTGGTGCAACGTGGGGCAAGGGATGTCACCCCCCTTTTTTGTTAAATGACCGCTTCACCCCTCGCTGACCCACCTAACCATGAACCACCTCTCAAAAGAGAATACAGCACAGAAACAAGTATCCATCATCATACTATTTTCTTTTGGTTTTGCTTTTGGTTGCATTGTTTTATTTTATTTGTTTCATTGATATAAACATGGAATGAAACTTGCTTTAAGCGTTAAGCTGTTGTTGTTGTTTTTTTCAGCAGGGCCATGTATTACATCATACGCATAACTATTAAATGAAAAAAACAAAATGAATTGGTAACATAATATTTTGCCAAAAGCAATAACGAACATGACTAACTTACAGTTAAACACAACGAGTAAACTTGCCTCCATGTTCTCCTTACCTCCCCGTTAACCCGACCCTGATTATACCATTTTAGCTAGCTGCCTCGGCTTCTGGCTGCTGAAGGCCTATTAATTACAGTGAAATCACTTACATTGAAAAGACTCGGCAACACGTTGCATTGTGTTGTAATTAGACGCCTTCGCAAAAAAAAATCAACTAAAATTTAATGCATAATAGTTTGCTTGTGCTCAGATGGCAGCTGTTTTTTTAAGACGGTGTTTGAAATATGTTATCTCAATTATGTTTGATATTAAAAGTCAATTGCTTGTTAAAAATCTTTTTAAAAAGGTGTAAATTAGAGAGAGAGCAATTACAGTTTGATTTACAATAGTCTGATAAGTAAAGTATTGCAAGGTTGCAGAAAACGGAATGACCGAAATTACTAATCTAAAATGAACGTGTTATAATTGCTACAGCGGAATACACATCACGGTATTCCTTAATAATAATATACACATGTTTGTAACGAAATATGAAATTTAAATAAACATTACTATGTTGGATTATTCGTTGAAAGATTTTTGTATGATTATTAATTCCGCAATAATATTTTGTGCACACTACTAGTTCAGGTATGTAGCGAATGTATTGAGTTCATCGATGTCCCGTATACAGGGTGGCCCCAAAAAACGGAACGGGGCACTTCCCAAAATACAGTAACACAATTATTATGTCCATCGGATAGGGTGTCTTTTCCAATGAAAAACGATACCAAGAACAGTCATTGTGGTTGAGTAGTTTTTGTTCTAGGGCGCTGTGAGTGACCTCATGTCAGGTTCCGTTTTTTGTCAATTTTTACCTAGTCAGGGCCAGTAAAACCGCACGCACCGCCTTTCATAGCGTCCAACACAGCGCGCCATTGACAGTGTGCACTCACCCGTGTGCCGAGATAATGGGCATTTTTTGGGGGGCCACCCTGTACAGCCGCGAGGCGCATGTGCCCCCATTAATTTGACCAAAAACAAAATCAAATCCACATGAGCAAAATCCTTTCAAAAATAACGTGATACAAAGAGTGTGCCTCAACCCACCCCGAATAATTCGCTTGCTCCCCCAATCGGCACGACCACCCTATACTCCACTGGTAAATCGTAAGATACAATCATGTTTACGGTGTGAATGGCGGTCCAGCGAAGTTATACTGGCTCGAAGTGCTTTCTTCCGACATCGATTTTAATTAGATAAAATATTCAAAATGTTTTCAACAAAGAACACAAAGTGTGTGGGCGGTGGCAAGCAAATAATCATTATTTTTTTGTTTTTTCTTATTTTAGTGGCATTATTCTAGAGAGGGACAAAACAAGTGGAGTGGATCGATTATTTTCGCACCGAAATACAAAAGTAAAAAGCGGAAGAATATAGGAGGAAGGGTTTCCTTTACCATTGGGGCGTAGCCGAGGGGTGGGGTGGGGGCGTGCCCCTTCCCTTAATCAAACACACATACTGTTTGGGGGGGGGGGGGGGGGGCTGGACAAATTAAAATTGGCTAAATCATAATTGTTAAGGTAAATATCACGCATTATTTGGGGGCGTATGTAAATTGTAAATACCTTTTTTTAAATTCTGTATTTGCTTGCTTGTCGCGTGATGATGTAAGTATCATTATCGGGCAACTTTAAATTGTGATGACTTTTTGTTTGCTTGTCAGTTGAAAAAATGTGCCTCCTCATAAAATGATAACAAATTGTAATGCCTTCCTGGTGCCCCCAATTGGACAAATCCTGGCATCGCCTCCGCTTCACCATGCATTATTGACTGAAGAGGAGTGTTATGCATTGATAAGTGTATGGTGCTTGGTATAACTTCGTTGGCATTTGAAACACAACAAAAAAAAACACTGATTGAAAGGAGAACTATATTTCCAAAATAGTTTGGGAAAAGTTGATGGGGACATATTCGTTAGGGCAAAGATGAATGAATGCACAGAATAGCGCGAGATTAAGAGTGGCATCTATAATGTGACAATCTCCATGGTTACCTTTTGAGATATATTTACACAGACAAATCTCACACAAATTTAATTATCTGTTTTGATTGTTTGTTTTTTATTTTGTTTAATTGTATATGTGATGTTAGTCGTTTTGTTTTGATCGTTGTTGGTGTCGATTTTTTTTTGCGAGCGGAGTGGCACCAATCCCACGACAAACCGTGTATCCCTGACATTAACCTACATGGACCTAGTATGTTGAACCCGGCTACGGCATTGACTAGGCCCTCTTCGAAAGGTCGAGGTTCCCGGGGCGATCCCTCACACTCAATTTACTGGTTAATAATCCAACGGAGAGTATTAAACATCACGTGCATTGGTTTGACTCGACACGTCACTTTAACCTCATCATTTAGATGATCATAATGGATACACTAACAAACGTATTTTCTGATGGGCAAACAACATTGTAACTCATATGTGATGGAACTTGGAAACTTGAAATTGAGACGTTCAATACGTTAACATCATCATTAGATGCATGGTCATAGGGGATATGCACTAACAAACACAATTTTCTGGCTAATGGTAAGACAAAGAGTATTGTACACATCGCATGGGTTGGAATCGATACGTCACTTTAACCTAACGCATTTTCTCTGATGGACAGTTTTGTAACTTTTTATTTGTTGGAAACTTGAAAATTATCACGAATAAATTGATCCATTACCTTGGTTAAATTCCACTAAAATAACTTGGAACTTTCACACTTATCTTGTACCTTGTTTTTTGGCTTATGGTAACAGAAGAATGAGATTCGTTTTGATTTGTGTCAAATGCCTTCCTATTTAAGGACATAATTATGTAAGATTGAATTGAAACGCCGTTCTGGATCGCTTTTCAACTGTAGTCATATATTGGGGATACAATCTGACATTAATTGTTACTTTTTCACTAGGTATAGAAAACATTATTATTTTCTATGAAAATATTCCATATCATTAAGAAGAATCTTGCACTGATATGGTTATATGATTGAAATCGCAAATATCACCTTTCGAAAAATTCGTACAAAGTTTAATGGATCACGTTGATATGTTCACATCATCATTAGATGACCCTTAGGGTTACACGCACACTAACAGAGCATCCACAAAACTTCAACTTCTCATCAGGAAATCATTGATAAAAACGTGGTGTCTCTCGGACAATATTACATTTAAACTACTGGGTATATAGTAGTTTATACGAAATAAGTAACTGGACACCAAGTAAGTGATCATATAATATGAATGAGTACAATTTATGTAAACATGTTTGATATAATGCACCGTTCCAAGGAAATCACAATATGGATACGCGGTAATCGTCAAACGATACCGCGTATAACGTGATATAAGACTAGTGAGAAGGTCATGAACACCAACGTTGATTAGGCGCACGACTTTAACATCATCATCATATGACCTTAAAGGGATCTAGTAACTTTGTCAAAATCCACAAAACTTACTTGTGGTTTCTCTCATAACTGGTTGTATTCGTATTACCAATAGAAGCATGGAACATGTTTCGGCTTCCAAATTTCCCTTTCATGGAAATGTATTTGCGAATTAAGTGCTTGGATATTCAGTTATCCACTGGGAAGTTATAACTACATGTGTACACATTCAGTGCAATGGGTGAACAAAAATCCCTTTGCATTTTCGCTCATTACTGTCTTGGTCATATGACATTCGTGTGCCCTGAAATGTTCACACATCACTCAGTGGACATATCATATCACAAAACTACATAATTATACCAACGATGTTCATCACTTTTTGCACGTGTCAACAAAGTTACTTGTCAAAGATCCCTTTAATGGATAATACACTGATGTGCTATCCAGGCACCCTTTAATCGAATTTAACATGAAATCATACATAAATTACGTGGTGCACCTCGAACAATAATATAAATTTAAAGTATCGGGGTATATAACGTGTTATGTAAGAAGAGAATTACCACGAATGTGGTTATATCATCAACATATTAAACACCATCATTGGCATCACCATTATACTATAATCATATTTAACAATATACAATATTTAACAAGCGCAGTCATGCAGACTTGTTTTAATCTATACTTTAACATGCAATCACAATCAGAAATCAATAAGTTGAAAATGCATTGCTACATTTGAATAACTTGGTAATGATATTGAAGAGACGGTATACTGTATACGTGAACGTGGATATTGCAGATGACTTTAACATCATCATTAGATGGACACAATGGATATCATATTATACACCGGTAAACGAAATATATTTTCCAGACACGTTTATAATTTAATTTATCAGGAAGTGCACAGATACATACGTGGTAATCGCTGACATTATATTTCAACACTGGGTATATGGGTTACAGGGAGAGGGTATCGGTCACGAATGTGAATGATATGCAACTGACACACGACTTTCAGATCATCATTAGATGAGAATACGTAGACTATTATTATAATACACGCGATGTATCGAATTGTGGACAAGTATTCAACAAGAATTCATGTATACAGAATGTAACATAGATGACATTGAATACTATAAAGGGCCAATGGGATAATTTACACGTGGTTTAAATATCACCATTACATGGCACAAATCGTTCCGCCTATGAACTTTATGTAATTGTTATATAGACACTTTTACTTAATGTACAATTTATCAGGAGAAAATTATTGCGTTGTATTCGTCGGACAATACTGTTGAGTGTTATAACGAGAAAACATCTGAAGTAAAATGGTGAAATCTCCCTCTTTTTATAACACGAAAGGACATTCTGTTAAATAAGCAAGAACGTTAAACAACAAAGTTACAACTATTTTCTAACTGATTTACAAATTTGTTCACAGAGGCTTATTATTCTAAAACTACCGTTACACAGAAAACATTATTCCAGGGTGATCTCAAGCTTTAAAGGGCAGCCCCTCTTTTGCAAGCCAAATTTCAAAAGTTGCTAGGTTATTGTCTTATATGAAGAAAATAACATTTAATAGCATGCCTGAACAAAATTAGGGCTTGAAATCTCTTTTTCGTGGAGTTATATAGATCTAAATCTAATAAACCATCGTCCAACGGTTAATTGTGCATTATACGTGTATTCACCCGTCGAGAAAGTTCGCTCACGGATTCCACGGAGTGCCACAGCGCTATGCGTGACCCCTATGTGACCCGCGCTAGCTACGTTACCCGCGCACAATAAAAATGGGTTAGCGGTTACTAAACAAAATAACCAAACCTCGCCTTAAACTGAATACATGTAATTATATATTCTTCATTTTTTATATCTTTTTCCGTGGCATACCTTTACAAATGTCGGCTTCACAATACCTTTACAAGAATAAGTACAATATTGTTGTAATATTATGCTAAATCAGTTAAACTCCTTTATTGACCGATATATAGTTTGATGGAGGGACGCATTCGTTTTTCATTCGTAGAATCCAAATTACAGGGCTGTTCGATCTGATTTTTGTGTGTGTGTTACATTCGTCCCCATCCGTCAACTGGAAACTGTTCAGACGTTTTGTAAAATACGACCTGTCCCTTTAATAATACGCGGGGGTGGATGTGGTATAATGTTATGCACGTGCATGTCACACATGGTTTTCAGTTTATAACCATCATGAGAAAATTAGACCTTCATGTAATGCACTGTATACACATGCAGCAAAACATGACTGTATAGACATGGTGTTATTTAAGGGGAAACAACACATTAGCAACACGTTTTCCGAATACCAGTTAAGATTTTAATGTGACGAAGCATACATTCTTAATCGAGCAAAGTAGAATAGTTTGAAACGTTTGAACGTTTGACCGAAATCTAACATAATGACCAACGCTAAAGCGTCTTACCAAAATAATTGACGATATTTTCCATGTTTTGTTAGAAAAATACCGAAAAAGGTATAGTCAGTTTCGTGTAGGTCGTTTGTAGTTGTCGTCGTGCAGAAAACATAATTTGCGAAGTGTCCGTAATTCAATTACTTATAATATACCCGGCGAAGGGAATACTAGTAATATTCAAAAGCACCTGTAATAACAGCACAGTCACGTGACTTGAGATGGCACATTCGACAGAAATTGCTCTTTTGGTCAATCGGTCAGGTCATTCAGTCGAGCGGTATTTACCACGGGCGTAGATCCGGGGGATGGGAGTGGAGTGGGGGAGTGTGGAGGGGGGGGGGGGGGGGGGGTGGTGGGAGGGAGATTCCTCTCATATTATAATTATGGAGAGGGGGGGGGGGGGGGGGGGGGGTGACCAGGCACCCCCCAAAAAAACACTGCTCTTTGCAAAGTATTGCAATAATAAAACTGATTAAAGTAATAATATCAATAACAATTAATAGTTATACTATTATTATGAGTATTAGTATTATTGTTAATATTATCAGTATAATTATTATATATTTGTTTAATCATTATAATTATTATCATTATTAGTGTTATCATAATTAATTATGATTTAATCATAAGAGATAATGAAGCAAAGGTCACTACCCTACTGGGGAACATGATATAGTAATTACTTCAGAGCATCTTATATTTCTATTAAAAAAAAGTGCAGAAAGTACCCCAAAAAAAGATGCACTGACAAATGAATTTATTCTCTCCCTTTACCAATAACGAAATTCATGTATTTGGCCAAAGGCGGACTCGAGAAAAGTTCACGCATTAATTATGCATTCTTTACCCTTTTGAGCAACGACCTTTCAGTGGAGAAACATATGTAATAAACCCATTGTCTACGGGAACCTGGTGGGCCCTGTATTGACTCTATTGGGATTTCAGAATCCAGTAGGGAACAGGTTAAGACAACATTATTAAGATGACAGGTGTACTTTTGTAACATACGTCGTATACGTTTGAAGAGTTATTTTGCAGAAGGCAGTATTTCCATTTTCGTTAACTTCAGATATGTGCGATTTTATCTCTTCCCTACTAGATTTTGAAACCTCCGTGGCGTTAATACATGAACCACCAGGGGGTATTTCACTAACACTAACATCGATTTTAGCATCGATTTTATGTGGTAATCGTCCTATTGAATAGATCGTAAAAAACTATTTTAGCGTTTTGTGAAACACCGACAGGTTCCCGTGTCAATTGGTTAATTTGCTAAATTTTAAAGGATGTTATTATAATTGTTGTGATTCTAGTCATCATAACTTTAAAATAAACCTTGAAAGTATTTTTAGTGAGCGAAGCATCATATTGAAGTGCTTTGTTTTGTGTTATATAATAAAGGTTGAGTTACTTTAC
Source organism: Echinarachnius parma (assembly GCA_037951105.1). Classification (NCBI taxonomy): domain Eukaryota; kingdom Metazoa; phylum Echinodermata; class Echinoidea; order Clypeasteroida; family Echinarachniidae; genus Echinarachnius; species Echinarachnius parma. The sequence continues at coordinate 26,666 of JBAMJV010011489.1, read as the reverse complement.
AGTGTTATTTTCAAAATTGGCGTTTGATGTTGTTTTTTGGCAACAAAAGCTTTATTTCTCCGAGGTATAATACACTACACTAATTTATATTTTTACAACATAGAATCATACAAATGATATCATCTCCGACATTCGTAATCAAATTTACGCATTAAGTACACCGCATATCAAATGTCTAATAATATGGTAGAATATACACTTTTATTCTCATTTCGAGTTTGGTTTCCTATAAATCCTTGCATCAACAGAGCACAAAGAGAATCTAATTTATTACATCATTCATGCATTACTTTTTATGAGTCATGTCAATTTTACAGTTGCAGATATTATAAGTCGATGACGGATATCATAATGATAAAAATGCACCATTTTAATGTAATAAATCCATCATAAGTGCAACATTGCATTTAATACGTACGGGTACATAAATGCTTTGTTCGCATCAACCTCCCTTTGGCAGTCAAGTTGGTTATTATTAATCTTCACAGACAATCGAAATGTATAACAAAAATAAGATATACCCTATACAAATGCACTTCAAGTCCGATATCAATGGGCAATTTAAACCCAAACTTGCCATTGGTACAAGCCGATAGTGGTGCATTGTAGTTTAGCGATACATTATCATAGGAGGGGACAAGAGAGACCCCCCCCCCCCCCTCCCCTCCCCCACACACACACACAAACACACATTTTAGGGGATAATTGTGACCCCGGGCTCGTATGCGGCCATCCCTATGTGGGGTGGGATAACCATAAATAGATAATTAAATTAATAAACCATATTTTATATTATAGCACGAGGTATAATACTGTATATATATACCCCCGAAGACAAAATGTCAGGACTCCGGCGTTGAAACCAACTACGTATACTCCATTGTAAGACAATCTATCTAATCTAATATAAGAAATGCCACTTTGAATGAAGAATGAATATTGCGTTCGACCTATTTCGTAGCCACTTGAGTTTCGACGCCAGTTATAGCAGTAGTCTATACGTGACTTGTTATACATGTTGTTTTTATAAAGAAAGATATACAAGCTCATATACGTTGGTGTATTATCTTACGGATGAAGACGGATGAAGATAGCTGTTACTGTTATAACCTTGACGTTTTGAAGCAAGAATAAAATTCGTGTTCCAGTTATTTGGCCGCTAGTTTAGTCATGAATAATACTGCGTGATATGACATAAAAATGCATATATAATTAGTGTATCATCACAGACCGATGATGATAAACATCGATCTGTAAAGTTTTTTGTACACACACGACATTCGTGTTTGAGAGCTTTTTCGGCGCCAGTTTAAAGTCATACATTGTGAGATTTGACATAGAATCGATATAGCGTATCATGTTATACCAATGCTAATAACAAGGGATTGGTAACATTTCAAATCAAGATATATTATTTCGTGATATACATAATAAGTTATTTCGACGCCATTTATTCATGCAGTATAATTATATATGATTTGACATTCAAACTTAACCTTTCATAAGGCAGATAACAATACAAATTGACAGGGGCGTCGATCCGTTTTTGCGATTGGGGGGCGAAATTTGAAAAGTTTTCCAGAGTGACCACTGAGAGAGCTAAAAGCCCCACATTGACATTCCCGGAAGTTTTATTATGCGCTCATTGAAAGTGTCTTGATGGCTCGAAGACCTGACTTTGGGGGGCACCCACATTTGGGAACAATAATTGGGGTCCAGGGGGCGGAGCCCCCGGAAGCTTTTAGATTTCAGACATGTGCAACTCCTATCATGGGTGTTCAAATTTTATAAAATAGTGAACCTATACTCGTAACGTAAAAGGGCATAGCGAGGAAAAGATTGAGCCTTGCATGAGATGGATCCACGTGATCCTGTATACTATAGAGCCATCGATATAGTCTAGTCTAGGGCATTGGGCTCCCATGAAACTAAGCAAGGGCGTCAACAACTTCTCAAAAGTGGAGGAGAGACATTGCGAGGAAGCGAAGCGACCGAGCGGGGGAGGGTGTGGCTCCCACAGTAGGGAGCTTTTGTATATTTGGGCGTGAAATTGTGCGATTTGGTGCACACCCGAGACAGAAATTTCACGTAATATGAAGTATATAAGTCTGGAACCAAACATACATAATGATAAAGGGAGGGGTACAATCTCCTCCACTTTCAAATGTGGGGGGACATTATATTCCAATTTGATTTGCGTTCAGCGCATATGGACCGAATTGACAGAAAGATATATTTCAGATTATTTTATTTTCTGTGACGGTGTGTTTTCTATAGATGAGGGTTTACTAAACTTCGTTTGAGGTGTGCGTTTGAGAAATCACACTGCCCAACACATTTCGAAAGGTGAGTTCCCGCAACCCAAATGAAACTTGCAATATGAGAAACTGTATGCACGCGAAGCGCGCGGCAAAAAGGAGATTTACAGTCCTTTTCAAACAAAAAAACGGCTATTTTGAAGATTAATTATTGATAAATGTGTCTTTCCCTTTTTGGCATTATATCACTCGATTTTATTCTTCCTCATTTTCGGAATTATTGGGGGGGGGGGGGGGGGGGGCGAAATGATATGTTCGCCCCCAATATTTTCATTGGGGGGGGGGGGGGGGGACCGCCCCCCCCCCCCCCCCCCCCAGGATCGACGCCCCTGCAAATTGATTGGCAACACTTTGAATCAAGAATGTAATTCGTTCTTCAGTTATTTCTATGCCACTTATCCCCAAAATCTGTGATTCCACATAAAAAAAGCACAACCTATCATATCGCAGATAATAATACAAATTGATTGTATTGATAGTCTGAATCAAGAATGAATTTGGTGTTCGCGCCATTTCGACGCCGTTTAGTCATACACTCTGTGATTTGACATACAACTGCACATCCTATCATAATAATCACAGACAATAATGAATAATAGATTGATAACAATTTCTTGTTTTAAAAAAATGAATATAATTCATATTAGAGCTATATGTCGATTCCCGTTTAGTCATCCATTGTGCAATTTGACGTAATATAAACAATGATATTAACTATCATTTTATAAGGGTAGTGATAAAAAATGACTAGATACATTTTGACTCACTTGTCTGGAAAGAATATGACTCATGACATACTGTATATACCAGCAGCACATTAAACTTAATGGCCCGAATTCTCAACAGTGGCTCAACTTGAGCCCGGCCTAAAAAGACAAAGGGCCCTTTGAAATTAAGTCATAGTACCGGTCACCAGCAATACAATGTCAGATGACCGAATATACTATGACTGAATTTCAAAGGGCCCATAGTCCTGATGCATATAAGCAGAACTCAAGGGATTGACTGGATAATGAAAGAAAACAATTATAATATTTCCGGCGGCGAATAGCAACAAGACAATATGTATGCAGGTGTAAAATGGTTTAACTGACGAGAATTCGGGCCAATGTTAAATATCTATATGCGGACTTCACATTTATACGCATGGAATAGTTATAACTCCAACATTCCCGAAAGGTGTTTTAACCATTTTTATGAAAAATTGTAAATGTGATGATTTGTTAAAATATTGTTTCAATATAGAAAACCTCTTTGGTAAAATATTTAAAAAAGTGTAGGCATATTATAAAAACAAATCTTGATTCATGGAATAAATGTGGGTCCCACATTTATCCAATCGGATATATTTCTTGACATTTCAGCTGTTTCTCAACCGATTTTGATAAAATAAAGTTTGTTTTATTTTAAAAATCACATGCTCATCCAAGTATATTATACACTAAGTTATTAATTACCTCATACATTAATCATTTCCTGAAGCGTCCTCTAAATCAAAACAATACTATCCCTTTAACCATAAATTATATATTTTGAAATAATGCTTTACTTCGGAAATAATATCGTATATTCGTTTGTCTCGCAATGTATATTCAACAAGGAATATAAAAGATCACGACGTTTCGTGCGCCGCTGCAACACTTCGTCAGGTGATACAATCTACTGTAAGCAAGCGTGTTTTTATGCTTTACTTGTTTAACTTTAAACGTTACTTTACCAAACTGGCTAATAAGGCTAATAAGTTGTTTTTTCGTTCAAATTAAAGAAAATGCGTCCTTAAAAATAGTTAAATGGATAATACAAAGAGGTGGAACACAGAAAAGACGTGACTTATTCAGACACGTGTAAGACGGCAAATTAAACAGATTGCCTGAACATCGATACGCGGTGCGGCAGATTTAACGTAATCAAACTATCATCATCGCCATGTTAGCCTTGGAAAGAGATCGCATCTATTTCTGTAATTACATTACGAGACTCGCTACGCAGCGAAAGTGATTTTAAAGGCACTATAACTTGGTGACAATGACGGAGGGGGAAAATGCGAAACTGATAAAACCAGAGGTCGTAATCAGGAGTCATATGTGCGTCTACTTTCTTATACGTATAGCAATAATTAGGCAATTCGGAAAAGAGATTACATTACAATTAAATTAATGATTACGAGACTTGCTACCCAGCGAAAGAGATTTTAAAGGTATTATATAAACTTGGTTACACTGTATCGGAGGGCAAATTGCAAACCTGTTCATCTCAGGTCAGATTTCAGTATTTACACGAGCATGTATAAAATATACATTGTTTAATGTTTACATCTAAAATGCAAACTATATACCATTGAATTCAAGAAACATTCTCACATAATAATAATAACAATACATAGCATTTATAGAGCGCCATGTATCTAGGTGCCCTATCTGAATCAGAGGCGCATTATTATCCTTGGTCATCAGGTACAGTTCAAACCCGCTCAATTATCTTGCGCACCATCTCATCTCCCAGGGGAGCATACTAGTCCAAGCTGCCCTATGATGTAGAGCGCTACAGGCTAATTTAACTCCCGACCAAGTACCCTCCTGGGTAGAGAGCAGCAATGTGGATTAAATGCCTTGCTGAAGGACATAAAATGCCGAGGCATCGATTGGGTTCGAACTCGGGTCCCGAGATCGGAAGTCAAGTGCTTATCCGATCGTGCCACAACACTTCCATACCTTTTTGTAATAAACAGTGTGAGAACTTACAGACTTCTTACAATAAACACTATAGCCTCTGATATATTAGGAAGTTTATATCACAAAGTAAAATGTAGTGATATAGCAGAAGACACAAATAAATAAAACAAGAAGAAATATGTAATTCTGATTTGGATTTTGTTTTTTGTTGTAACTATTCGTATGTATTTGATCTTGGTTCGATTTTCAATTGTTTCCTTAAATGTAAACTTTTGGCCTATATAATATGATGTGCTTTTTGTGAGTGTTTTTCGAGTAAACACCGGAATCATTTTAAGATGCTGACGGCTTCGTGTCCGGAGAGGGGGAAAATCAGTCAAAATGTGAATTAAAATTCAAGCGAAAGTACTGTAGATGATGTAAAGAGTTGCATATTGCATATTTCATATGTAAAAAATTCCCCGAAGCTATGGGCGGCTTAAATGCTAATCCGGGATAGTGGAACGCGCATAAATATACTACGTCAGAAGGGGACAGGTACAAATTAACCAATAGGAAACCGGGCATATATGCATGCCGTACAATAAAGTCGAACGTAATGAATATCAACAGTTTCCGATGTTACGCAATGGGTTAATGTCGTGTTCTGCGTACGAAGAAGAGTATTAGTAGAAAGTGGGTTATACATTTCATTAACCAATAGAAAACCGGGCGCGCCGTATATAAACTTAATGTATATTATAATTGAACCAATGGGTTCTAATATTTTCTTGGTGGTTGATGGGTTAAAGGCCGTGTGATTTATACGATGGAGAGAATATATAGGGCTTAGTGTCCAGCGATGTCTAGAGGGCAATTGCATATCATGAGTAGGCTAAAAAATGTCTTCATTTTGGTGATGGAAGGATTTTGTTTGTTTATTATTAAAAGAAAAGTTGTGTCATTTGCTTTAAAAGTTGTTTTTAAGGGTAATATATTCATATTAAAGTGAACGTGAATTTTAAAATGAAGACAAGAGGGATAAGACCTAAAGACACAGTTAATTTGTATTTGGGAAGAACAAAAAAAACACGAGATGAGTTTCAGGGTAATATTCTTCTCATCAAACTGAAGACACAAATCCGGGAAAGATTACGAGGTTTACCTTTATTAAAAACAAAAACAAAAAACAAGAATAATACCATACTGCCAGCAGACAACCACTATGGTGCGTTAACATAGAAATTGTTAACCCATAACCATCAAAAACGCGTTCAGACTTATGCTTATTAAAGGAAATGATTAACCTTAAAACAAAAAAAGTTTCAAAACTCGGTAAATGGGCTATGGACATAAGTCTCTTTAAACGCACACAAATTTGATGTTATCGTGATGGAAAAAATCACAGTATACCGGATTAAAGAGGTATATTTGATGTCAGATATGGTAATATTTTCTTTGAAAAGTGTTTTAAAAGTTTGAGATTTGTGATTATTATTATTATTATTATTGTTTTTAACTTACGATTATTTTCGGTATTTTGGACTCTTCCTTCGGTTTGAGGTGCGTGGAGGGGCGGTGCTGGCCCATGGTCACGTGACAGCATGGTTTGCCCTTTTAATCCAAATATAAATCCCGTCTCCCGGATGCTTCGGCTTAGCTCAGCATGTCTGGAGCGTCACCACCATCGTCGTCGTCTTTATCCTCCTCGTAATATTTGCGCGATGTTGCAGAGATTGTTGTTAGTTAAAACAAATAGTTTCCTTCGGTAATCCGATTGTCATTTGGGGATGCAAATCCAACCTAGCCGACAATATTAATAGGCTATTATAATCCTCATAAATGTCGCATCAAGCCATAACAAACACACTAAAATAAATAAATTGACAAGTCGTATAATAGCTCCAAGTCGGTCGCAACTGGTTTCAAGCCTATACCACCTTTTGTTATGCCATGACCGAGGAGTATAATAATGATGTAAATGTCACTGGAAGGATGATATATTGTTGGTAGACGCGCGTGCACCAAGCCGGGCCCAAGGATGGGGCAAGTAATTCATAAAGGTATCAGTCAGTCAGTGCATCCCACTAGCCACATTATAGGTGAAGGTTGTACATTATAATCATATACCCGGTACGGTACGGTGTACACACTTTCCATACACACTCACACGCGCCACAATCAATTGATGACATGTGATGATTATACCTTCTTTAACCACTATATCTCCGATGACACTTGGTGTCATAGCGTTAAATAACAAGCCCTCCAATCTGCGATCTCACTCGCGTACTAACTAGCCTTCGAGCGAGCTTCACCGAGCAAAAGACGGGCCGGGTCGGGGTCGCACCGATCCCGTCACAGTAACTTCAGGGTATGTATATATATTATAGCATACAGCGTGCATGTGGTACGCCACTTAAATTAGCTCCAAGAAGCTATATAAGAAGGAGCCTGCGATGTAGGGGTATATATACACCGTACAGCGTGATATATTGCATATATATTCGTTCTATTACCCCCGATGTCAATTACCCTACCATGCATCCCTACATCCACCGCGCCAAAAACTGAACTCAATGTATGTCCTTATATACTTATACACGCTTCTTTATCTCTGCCCCTCCACTCGATGTTAACGTGATTAGTAAGACGTACGTATAGTTTCGGGGCTGTGGGGCATGCATGCTTGCTTGCTTGCTTATTGACGGCCTGTCTTGTAAAGCAATGCCGCCTGATGCAAAAGGGGGGTAATATATCGCGAGATATATACAGGGGTAATAATTTCACGAGGGAGGAGGATGAGGATGAGGAGGAGAGAAGAGAAGATGCGTTTTCCTGGTGGTAGAGAGTGAACGGTTTAAAGGCCATATAGCAGAGGCCCCATAATTTTCATAGCGGTGTCATACTTAACCTTGTTTAAGTTATCTCAGCTCATGGATAACATTTAAGACATGATCTACTTTTCAAAATTCTGTCTAGGTGATAAATATCATCCATAGACCAATGGAACGACGAATAAAGGTTATATCTCAGTGTAATACCAGTACTCGATGGCGGATGATTGATTAACATTATACTTATATCTATACAACCATGTATATTGCTCAGAATCAGGCTAAGCTGTTCCCGTGGGGAACATTAACATGAAACGCCTTTCAAAAGCGAGCCAGACTGCTCATGCGCTGACCATTGGCATGATTTGAGTCAAGATATAAAGAATGCATATTTTATAAACTTCCAGCTGCCCCTATATCAAATACTTACACAAACACAAACACCATGTTTAAAAATTCAGAGGAAAATGAGGCTTCTTGCATGCATCGCCATCCGCATAACGCTAGTCTTATATAAACTCGCTCAACGTCGCAAAACGCGAGCCGAAACAGCTCAGGCGAAAATTGGGGGCAAGATATTCAGCGCGCACACTGCCAGCTGCTCCATACTTTAATAAAATGTAAACATATATAAATACAAAAAACCAACCGTATTTCCATAATCACTGGATAGACAGGCTTATCTAACTTGCGTATACAATGTCATAATCATAAGCAAGACGAAAAACAACGCCTTCACACGTCAACAGTTTATAACATCGTTACGTATTATTTATATTTAGCGTATAACGCTGTTTTATAAATGCGCTCTGAAGACATTCAACGCACCTGCGATCGTCATCCGAAAGAAAGTTGCTTGATTATCAATCACTTAATTATATACCAAACATAAACACATGCTATCTTCCTTTTTAACTTATCGGTGTGTTCACAACCCTTACAAAAAAATTAATGAAAATGTTGTATACCCTACAGTATAAATTCATTGTAAAAAAAAAAAAAAACACTAGATGAACTTTCATGTGGTTCAGGAAAGCATAATATTGAGGGCTATGGCTTGTAAATTTTGTTCAGTTCAACAAAAATAATCACGACCTTTAAAATAAAATTCATCTGGGGGAATAATAATGAGACTGGGTATATACTATACACTGTTAAAACGATGTGTACAAATGGTTGTTAAATCTTTTCATACAACTTTAGGTGTAGCATGATAAGTTGTATGAATAAGGGTTGCGTGAAGCGGCCATTGTTCAAGCGTTGATGAAACGTGTTAAATCACGTGATAGTTTCGACCGCAAAATCACCGCGTCAAAACCTCTTTTGTCCCTTCACAAACCAAGCGAACCGAGATAGCGCAGTCGATAGAGAGTGAGACTTATAACCCAAAGACCCCCGGTTCGAATCCTACCCTTGCCGCTTTTACATCTTGTTTTGTATTTACTATTTCAACAACGGGATTGTTGAAAGTTATTCTAAACAACAGTTGAAGAACAGTAAGTTGTAGAACAAATTAAAACAACATTTGTGTACACTTTAAACAACTGGGGTTGTTGAATGTTTTCAACAACAGTTGGATGGTTCATATGTGAAACAGCGGTTGTTGAACATTTTCAACAAGTTGTTGAATTTGTTTACACAGCGTTTTAGGAGTGTAGAAGTCGTTACATGCGTCAGTGGACTTGAGGATAAGAAGTAAACATTTCGTTTTTTTAGATTATTTTTGTACAATATTTATTTAGCGCATATTTTAAAACCAAAAACAGATAACTCAATTTCTAATGTCATACTCCTTCGTAGATACTCGTTGGCTTAGAATCTCCGGGGAGTTGATATTGCGCACCTAAACAATATGCATTCGCTTCAGTTGATACCTAGTGAGGCTAGGTAATACTATTTCACTTCTTACAGCCCAGATTCGCGGTGTTTTAAAAATTTATTTTAAGATCAATCTTCATGTCAAGTGACACAGATAAGCCAGAAACACACTTCAAACGCAGATTATGCATGAGACAGCGCGCTTTTATTAAAATAAAGACACCCCTTCTAATCGTCAGCACCTGTCACTGTAACAAGCCTTTGCATGATTGGATATTCAACTAGGCAAACTCGCGGGATGCAATGTAACTAGAAACGACAAAACCAAATATGTAATGATATGAAAACTTATTTATGAAAACAATTACTTTAATAAATGGAACAGAGAACATAGTTTTTTTTGAGAAAGATGGCAATAATGGACGTCAAGAACAGCTCCTTCCTTTGATTCGATCGGGGCCTTCGGGGATCCCCTACAGATGCCGGAAATCCTTACAAATCTTCAAATCCGCACCCGATGCCGCGCAGGAACCTGAAGTACTATGACGTTTAATTCCCTGAAGTACTATGACTTTAAAGGGAATTAAAGTAATATCTCTGCATGGGAGAACGGATTCGCAGCTTTAAGTGGTATGACTTTAAGGGAATTAAAGTACTATCTCGCCATGGGCGCACGGATTAGCCGTTTCGTCACCCGTCACCTTGTATGACAGGGATTTGCATGCTCTGAAGTATTGTACCGTCAATGAACCGCGCAAACCCCGAGCATCTTCATGATCTTACGGTGAATGTGACGTCCGATCCAATGACGTCATCAATGATCAGCTTCCAGATCAGATTTCACGCTACACGCGTTTGTGGAAATCCCGAATCACATGTTCGAACTTCTTCCTCCTCCATTATACCGTACTCCTCTTGTTCCTCATTATCTGTCTCATCTTCACCCTCCTACTGATCATTATCCTCCTCATCATCCTCCTCATATCCCTTACCCTTACCATCCCTTCTCCTGTTGCTTCCTCCTCTTTTTCCTTCTCCTCCTCCTGTTCCTCCTCATCCTCCTTTAATTCTCCTTCATCATCTCCTCCTCTTTCTCTTCCTACTTTCCGCCTCCTCCTCTGCATCCTCCTCCTGTTCCTCATCTCCCTACTTTGAATCCCCCTTATCCTTCTCCTATACTCTCATCATCAACATTATCTTAACTCCGCCTCCTCCACTTCTTGTTTCTTCTTCTTCTTCTTCTTCTTCTCCTCCTCCCCCTCCTCCTCCTCCTCCTCCTCCTCCTCCTCCTCCTCCCCCTCCTCCTCCTCCTCCTCCTCCTCCAACTCGTGCTTGTTTAACATGCAGGGGCCGCGGAAGGATTTGAAAGTGGGGGGCTGATCACATTTTCATTATAGTTATCATACAGTTATAATAATTGTTATTTTATGCTTATGTATTTTATTGTTTTAAGCCAAAAAAGCTGCAGCCCCCCCCCCCCCCCCCCCCGGTTCCGCGGCCCCTGACATGAATGAGAATCGACATGTGCAGCTCTCAGTGATATAAAGCCGGGGCAAATGCAAATTCCCAACTATCTTCGCTGATAACCTAATTCTCTCCAATCGAAGGCTCGACTCTATAATTAGAAAACAAATCTCACTGTACTACTCTAATGTCCGTTTTCCACGAATGCTGGAAGGTTTGAAGTCACGATCGCATAATTATACCTCGGATATTGGTGACAGAAACGTAGCGATAAAAGGGGGAGGGGTACAAACCGTCGCTCTCAATCTTCATAATTCTCTTATAGTACTTGTTGAATTTGTCAAGACCACTTTGCTTAAAAACTACGGCATGATTGAAGTGTGTGTACAACAAAAAAGAAATACTTCAGACTATGATAGATGTTATTCCTTCTGTTTGTATTCGTTACCATAATTAATGCACCTGCATTAGCCAATATATGAATAAGGAGGGGAAAATACACACCGCCTGTTAGTAGAAGAGTATCGTCTAAATTTAACATGACAGAACGCACATGCACGGGAATGAGAGAGGTGGGGGAGAGAGATTGCAGAAATGTAACTAAAAAGAACGAGATGTGACGCATAATTGCGAAAGCGGTTGACATTTATGTTTGCCTTTTTTCTTTTCTTCAGAAAGCATTATGTCGTCGGATTTGGGTTTATGTTTACCAAGCCATATTGATGTAGACATACGCATAATTATACATGCAAGCTATAGCGCGCCTTACGTGTCTTATAAACTTCGACCCTAAGTATTAACGTTCCCTATTTTCAATATTGAGATGTGATTGTTTACCGACTAGGTATGCGATAGCCTGAATTCGAGTTGAATGAACTCCCATGTATGAAAACAACAAACAGATTGTCTTATGATGATAAAGATCGATGTACCTCTCCCCTCAAATTGATCGACGCGTGATAAAAGCATTGTTGTTGTCGAGTCCACCATTTCCGAAGCCGAGGCCGACATCAGACATCATCTTCTCCGCATTGATTGTGTTACATTCGTTCTTGGGTCTGATTTCGGGTCCGAGTCCGCTGAAAAACGGCCTCCAACATCGATACGTTACACGTACCTTGTTCAATTATAATATCGGCTCTGTTACTGGTTTATAGGAACTAGCATTGATCGATGATTCAAAGAGCAACACATTATATGCCATTGATACATTTGAATCTCGAAGAAGTTTATTGACACTTACTGCGCGCCATATCACGCACACATGTATACACGCTCTGTCTTGCAGCTTATGTTCCCCTTATGTTATGATCTTCGTGCCCATGCTGTTAGGATAATGAATGGTATTTATTAAGCAGAGTGAAGGAGGGGGAGTGTGATGCGAATCTATGCAAGACGTGTGCAGCACCTGCGGATGGTGACAGCTTGGCGCGCAGTTAAAGGGTCAGCCCATTCTCCAAATCAAAAGTTAATATCAACAAGAAGTTGCTCGTAGTGTATGTTAAGTTACTCGTCCTTACCTAAGATAAGGTGTATTCTGCAACTATATACGCGCGCATTTCAAACTTAAGTCAGCCCATATGCCCTATTTTAGGGAGCTCTTAAGCAACTTACAGAATACCACCCCAGCTCTTTGCATTTATATCGTCTTCATACCCCCCCCCCCCCCCCACGAAGTTAATCCATTGGTTTCTATCATTTTCATGATAAGTTTAGGATAATTCAAGCAGGTTTAGGTGTAGAATAATTATGGTTGTGCGATGTGTATACACGGTTCCCAACACATGCGGTTGGTCACAGCATGGTGTACGGTTTAAAGGGGTTTAAAGGGATTTTAAGTATGATGTGTCCAGCACCTGCGCTCGGTGACAGCTTGGTGTACAGTTATATTAAAGGGATCTATAGACTAGTAACTTTGTTGACATGTGCAAAAAGTGATGAGTGGTTGATACAATGTATATTATCACCTGACGAAGTGTTGCAGCGGCGTACGAAACGTCGTGATCTTTAGATTCCTTGTTGACCATACATTGCGAGACAAACGAATATCATTAGCGATACTATTAACGATATATTGTTGTTATCTGACACAGGGGCGTCGATCACGGGGGGATGGGGGGATATATCCCCCCCCCCCCCCCCAATATTTGAGGTGGGGGGATGGCCTGTATTATCATCCCCCCCAATATTTGGGAAGGTAAAACAAAAAAACAAAAAAAAGTATACTGGCGCATGTAATTGTGGAAGAGGCTACTATCGTATGTCTTATGTTAGAAAGTCCTTACTCATTCCTCCATAAGCAAAAGAAGTGCGATCCGCCCTTTGGTTTTCTGCAAACTTGATGCCTTAGGTATGCTCCAGATTGCACAATTTCAAGCCCCAAAATTCAAAAGCTTCCTACCGTGGGAGGGGGACACCCCCCTCCCACACCCACCCCCCACCCCAGGCGCGGATCTACGTAGGGGGGGTGGGGGGGGGGGGGGGGGGTTTAAACCCCCCCTTGGGCTGCCAAGTGAAAATGTGATGTGCATAGACAAACGCCATCATGGGTTTAAACCCCCCCCCCCCCCCCCCCCCCTTGGGCTGCCAAGTGAAAGTGTGATGTACATAGAAAAACGCCATCATTGTGTCCAGACCCACACAGTATCCGTATCGTCATTGGGTCAACCCCCCCCCCCCCCCCCCCTTAGCAAAATAGCCACAAAAAAATCGCCTCGTCGCTACGCGGCTCGTGGACGATGCTCCGCATCGTCATTGGGTCAAACCCCCCTCCTTAGCAAAATAGCCACAAAAAAATCGCCTCGCCGCTACGCGGCTCGTGGACGATGCTCCGCATCGCCATTGGGTCAAACCCCCCCCCCCCTCTTAGCAAAATAGCCAACAAAAAATCGCCTCGCCGCTACGCGGCTCGTGGACGATGCTCCGCATCGTCATTGGGTCAAACCCCATGATCATCCCCCCAACCATGAGAAGAAATCGACGCCCTTGATTATTCTGACATGTCCACTGGGTGTTGTGTGAAAATTAAATTAAAGTTAAATGGACGTTATATGGCCGAGTAAGGAGAAAAATGCAACTGATGTTCACTAACTCATTGCACTCACTTTGTACTCTCGTTTTTTTTTAGTATACCAATAGTTAATTTAGTACTAAACAAAACCACTGATTGACAATCCATGTGCATGGAATGGAAAAAGTGTGCCCTTTTCAAACAGATTTAACATATGGAGTCATTACATGAAGAAGGGTACATGACGTAAACAAAAGGGAACATTAGACAGTGGAAGAGAAGAGAAGAGAGGAGAAAAGGATACGAAAAAGGGTTTGTCAGAGATTCATAGATAAAGAAAGGTGTGTGGAAGAGAGAAGGGATGAGAAAATGAGAGAGGGATAGAGAGAGAGGATATAACGAGGAAGAGGAGGAGAGAGGATGAAGGGGGGGGGGGGGGGGGTGAAATACTTAATAATTTGTTCCCAGGGTCCAACATATATCCCACAAGCAACATTATTATTCAGTACTTTCAATTTGCGTAGGTGTCGCTTGCAACTTGAATGTAAGGCAAGTTCAATGACAGAGATCGAATGCTCCAAAATTAATGTAGTGACATTAACCCCACAACCATTTAAATGATGCAGATATTAACTAGTATACATGCATTACAGAGCTACAGTAGCACACATGCAGTACCTCTCTGAGATTGTAAGGGTTATACAGTTTTGTTCACAAACTGAACCAGCGTTGACTAGTATATCAGTTATATACCATCATCCTAGTGCAGCAATATAATATTTAACGAACTAAGATTAACCCCAACAATGCACATGATGAAGAAACAGTACACATCTCTATCAAAATTGCAGTATACTTATAATGTACAGCATGTATAGGGATGGTGGTAGGGCAGGTGGTAAAATAAAACAGATTATACGAGTGACGTTGCTATAGGTGGAGGACAAGGGGGCTATCGCCACCCCTCCTGCGGAAATGTTTACCCCCTCCCTCCCATGATGGCCAAAACCTAAATTAAGAATCACGTAATTAAACTCACGCTTATTCATCATCTTTAAAATTATATTCCTTCCTCATAGGAAGCCCCCCCCCCCCCCCCCTCAACACACACACTTTGCCAAATCCTCCTTTTGACCCTGATATAATGTTGACCCTGGTTTTGCCGCTGCCGAATAGTTTGTAAGTAATGATTTATGGCGGGAAATAAAATAAAATAACAAGGGGGAAAAAACAGGTGGATGCCAGAACATTATTATGAAAGGTTGATTAATCGCGGAAGTGGGCGAAACAGTAATTGATATGAAATATGAGCGCAAACAGACTGTACCGTCCCTCACCTGAATGTTTCATCATACATATGATAATATTATAAATAATAATACCAAACGAAGAGCATGATTCCAAAAGGCGCTATATCCACTTTGTTAAAACTCTGACGATTATTGGGATACACACATGTAGCGGTCCATATCTTGATTTTGATTTATTCATATCGCGAACTCAATTTTCATGAAAATTGGATTTAGCACCTTTTGGAACTTATAGCTGATTAAATAAAACAGTAGACGCATTAAACAATCACGTACATGTGTACACATACAATCCCCATATGTGTACATCGTAGGTCATGCATACATATTAAGACCAGGATCATAGATAAACAGGCACAGAGAACACAATTTGTTTTAATATGAAGAAATAACTATGTTCATATCTCCATTAGATATTTGAATTTTTACAAAAAAGTGTAATTCAAGTTTCCACCAAAATCCAACTTTATTCAAAGGCCGAAGTTAAAGCAATGGTATGTAGCGAAAGGCTACTACTCCACTCTTGAAGACTGTGCATCTAACAATTGAACCACTTATGTATACAATGCCACTGTACAATACAAGTATAGGCATGATATACATATTATTATCGATGTGCGCAGTCATGCGCCACTGCGCTGGGAACTTGCACTCATGCATACGCCACTGAAGTGGATACTTGCAGTCATGTACTTGGCACTGTATGTTTCGTTGTGCTCACCAACGCAAAGCGGGTGAGATGCCATGCAGATAGTAATCATAACACAGATTGAAATTGAAAGGCGTTCCGGAACGCTTTTCGATTGTAGTCAAAAGTTTGTTTACAAGGTAAAAATTGTTCTATTTATCCAAAATATCACATTTCATTCCAGAAGAATCGTACAATGATATTGATATAAACAATCGAAGTCTCACATATCACTGCTAGAAAAAAATACACGCATATATGTGAAGCTAAACCTATACTTATCTTTAATACAAATGGAGCATGCCCTTCGGGGTATTTTTTCACCGGTACGATATATGTGACCTTTTTATTCCCCAGGTATAGCGGCATATCGTCGGCCAGTCAACAGGTTATATTTCAATCCGCACCTGTCCTTGATCGAAGCTAAATGAGAAATTCAATCAGGTCAAACCCATTTTAATCTACTCACTTTATCGCCACGTATAGTTTCAGAAATGACGCTCTAAAATATTTCCCTTCTGTATGTATGTATGTATGTATACGCCGCTGTACATACTGCTTGCGACACTAATCTGGATAGGTATTCCGTACTTTTATGCACATTTCAATATTATATATCCGTACATGTACTATATACAGTATATATATCTCCAATCTCTGTGTCGACTAAATCTATATTGTGGTATAAATTTCAATCACGGGAAAACTGGCAATAACGCATAATTATGCTTGTACGCACTGTTAGCGACGTTTATTTATGCGATAATACGGTCATCGAAAAGGCTCGGAGCGCAAGCGATTACTGTATACGGAATCCTATGCGCGCGGCCAGCATCGTGGAGTGGTGCCTGGCTACTAGTTTCAGTATATTTCCGGTACCTTGATCAGTCAACAGGTAATATTTCAACCCACACCTGCCCTGCCCGGCCCTTGATCGATTTTTAACGAGAAATTCAATCAGGTCAAACCCATTTTAATCTACTCACCTCATCGCTACGAAGTTTCAGGAGTGGCGCCCTGAAATATTTCCATTAACTACGTATATTAAACAAATATACCATGCACTGAGAGCCTCTAGTTGAAATTATGGATTCCGAGGTGACAGGAAAAGCACTATTTTCTGAGGGGCGCAGTTTAGTATTATATGTGATCTGTTTTCACTTCTTTGGTATACCGTACATTTCCGTAACGTATCGGACATAATTTTGTGTCCATTGATGTAACTTGACTATTGAATCGATTATGTTTCAATCATTACTTGTGCCTTGATCATGTAGATAAAACAATCAAAGAGAAGTGGAATCAGTCAAACCATTAAACAAAATATCTTCATCACTGTCACGTAGTTTTGTTAATGACCTGGTCACATATCACCTGATATCGTTAACGGATGCCCGACGGATCAAACATTTTCGAAATCAAATTATCCGGTGGTGAGAGTCGTCTCGATTACTTCATATACAATACATTCCGCCGGATAGAACAATGTACATCGCCTGACAAGAAACACAGAAACTCCCGTCGGGCGTCCGTTTACGCTGTCCTGTGATATGTGACCAGGGGGTGTTTCACAAAGATCCTAAGTTGAACTTCACTTTTAAGTTGGACTCAAAAGTATTGAAAGCCATTTGTAGCCTTGGAATAAAATATATACAAAAGCCAAAATGCAAGTATTTCAGACTTTTCACATTACATTTTACATCAAGAACATGAAATTCCCTTGATAATAGAAAATATCAATGATTTGAATCAACATTTTATGCCTTTTAAAAGAAATTTTACAAAATTGTTTCAAAGACACTTATGGCTTTCCATAGTTTCCAAGTCCACCTAAGAGTTAAGTTCAACTTAGGATCTTTGTGAAAAACCCCCGGGCCTTTGACAATTCATCTCCGAATGAATGTGACCTTTTCATGTCTCTGGATCGTATACCTTGACCAGTGAACAGGACAGGTTATATCTCAATCAATACTCGTGCCTTGATAAACAAATTAAAGAGAAATTGAATCATACAATCATTTTTGTTTGTATCTATATACATCGCTGTCACGTAATTTCGGGAATGTCGCCCCTTTAAGAATTATATGTATGCGACCTTTTCATTTATGTGGAACATACCTTGAACAGTTATGGGGAAGGGATGTGGTTGTTTCAATCAATACCTTGATAACAACAATAACATCAAAGAGAAATGGAATCAGACTAACAATTTTTTTGATCGACTGTGACATCGCCCCCACATGGTTTCGCTAACGATGTCCTTTAACATTGATTTCTTCATGACCTTTTCAGCTCCGGTATACCGCACATTGACCATGATTATACTCAACAGGTAATGCTTCAATTATTAGTGGGTTTTTCCCCCATCCCCCTTCTTCCCCCATCGGTCGATAGTGCACATTTCCGGCTTGGCCTAAACAATACGTCCATGCACAGGCATCCCTGTATGGCGAGCGTTAAGTGTCAATAAACTTCACTCTTAAACTTACCGATCATTGTGAGTAAGAGATACGGAAACAAAAGAAAGTATACATCTCATGGGCTTGTAAATACGAATATTTTTACATCGATCAAATTGATCAAATTCGATCACATACATGCGCGGATTAGCAAATATATTACACATCGGAATGTGTCTAACTCGAATTCCAGCTCGCTACTTGATCAAGATCAAACATCGCTCGACATTATACAGTACGGATCTCTCACTATTAACGCCGATTATGTATACGTATTCACGGTCGAGGTTATTTGGTACTAAATGCGTGCCATACAACCCCATGGGCACAAGCATGATATTAGTGGCCACGACTTTAAGCACCCCATTAGCTCGTACAATCGAAATGTCAAGAGATCCTTTTAACATTCGAGACATTTTAATACATTTTCATCAGAATAAATAACACCGGCCCGCGGTATGATACATATCCTGTTTCTGATTCGCATGCAAATGAATCCCCCCTTTTTAAAACCACATTTTGACACCAAGTATTTACATATACGTGAAAAATAAACTCTCAAAGAAACCGGTGTTGCATTAATTGTCAGGCGCAAAGAAACATTTCGTTCTCACCTGTTTGCATTATTATTATTATTACTGCCCTGATCACACGCACGCATGCACATCGAGACGAACACAAGCGTATATGTACATCCACTCTTCCACGAACTAAAACAATACAAACTTACGCACAGTATACAAACGTACCCAAAACGTAGTGATAACATCTTGTTTCTGACAACTTAAGTTTTTAGTTAAATTTTACAGGAGTAATATAGCTTACCTGTTGTTTCATGCAGACATGAGCAGCAAAGGTGGAACCACAAGAACAGATCATGTAAAGAAATTGACAAAGAAATACATACGGTTAATTAATTTAATGTGATATGTCGTTTGTAGTGAACCACACGTATTTGATTGACCACAAACGCGTGGTAATCACATGACACGCACACATGTACACACCCACACAGCATAGTCAAATATAGACACAGACTTAGAAACAGATTTACAGCCAGACACACACACACACACACATACATTCACTCTCGAACACGCACACACGCACATACACGCACACACAAACACATTCATACACACTCAATTTGCTCTTAATTTCTTTTATAAAGTCATTAGACTTTTGTTACAGAACTTAACAAGTCTATATCTACGTTTATAATAAAAAAAAAAAAAAAAAAAAAAAAAAACATATTAGTGGTATATACTTCCTGACTATTGTATTAGTATTTAGAGTGTCCTCCTCATATACGGGAGGTCCTAGGATATATCTCTGACCATTTTTTAGAAAATTGAAGTTCGCAACCAATAATAATATATCGGCAAGCCGGACTTTTTCGGCGGCCGGATTTGTTCAGCTCCCTCACCGGCCGGGTAATATAACAGTTAGCACGAGATAGGCTTCAACTTTTGTATTAACCCACCACATATTAAAAATATCAACTCACATTGCTTTCAAACATTATTGATCGTCTGAATTATTTAAACTTCCTACGTGTGTTCAAGTAGCCTTGATGTAGGTGCACGCACAGGCGATTGTTGTTGATATTGTTTTTCATGCGCGTATGTGATAGATCGCTTCTCTGTTAATAGTTCACGGGGCAAACACATTTATTATTAAAGTAACCGATCTCCAACTAAACATTATATACAAAAGTTACCGCTTCCCTGTTAAAATATCACCTACCGTTTCCAAGTAACCGTTCTGGAAACTTTTTAAGATACAATATAATTGATATCACACGCACCGGTTTAGTGACGTGCGCACCTGGCGGAAAACCACCTTATGGGAGTAAGTATATGGGTTTAACCCCTTGCTTGTACGGGAACCCAGTTGACCACGCATTAACTCTATGATATATCATTATATAGCAGTAATTAACGGGTTAAGAACACGATCGTACGAGTTAAAATTTACCTTTTACAAATTACAATATATCAAACGCATTTGTACAAACACGACCGTCCAAAGTCACCTCGTACTATATGTCCGAAGTTCCATTATATACTTTGTTATTATATTGACCGCATTTTAATATATTTAGCGTCTTTTCGAGCTATCTAACTGATCGAGACTTTACAAATCAAATCGACAACAATTTTAAATGGCAAATATTGTAATTACCCGCATACAGTATTATCTTCCAATGTTTACTTATAGTTTGCTTATAGTTGTAGCTGCGATTAAACTAAGTGATGCACGTAGGTTGAACTATTGAAATTATGAATAGTTGAATATTAAATTATCTTGACGGTGGAAATCTCAACTAGCTCAAAACACTTTTAGCTACAAAAGATACGTGCCACACAGACACCTGAACACGTCACAAAGAATTAGGAGATTCTACCAAATTGTGTTATTTGCTTGTTAAATGTTTTATGTGTGTGTACTGTTTGATTTCGTTCACTTATTGTTAACTGTAATAAGGTGTATGCACTTCATCTTCTTCATCATCTCAATTCTTTGATTAGGACTTATTGATTGTCACTTTGCGACTACTCACTCATTCTTCGCTTACGTTCTGTTTTAATCAGCAACTGTTTATATTAAAGTATTCATGTATATTTACGTGAGAAGTGGAAGCATTCTCGACCAAAAATACATGCCCATGAACTAAATGAGTGCGTGTTTATGTGTGTGTGTGTGTGTGTGTGTGTTTGTGTGTGTGTGTGTGTGTGTGTGTGTGTGTGTGTGTGTGTGTGTGTGTGTGTGTGTGTGTGTGTGTGTGTGTGTGTATTTATGAGTGTTTTTGTTTGTGTGTGTGTGTACGCGTGTTTGCAGATGTTTGCACGTGTGCGCGTTGCGTGCGTGCGTGTGTATACATATATATACAGGTATATATGTTTGTATATTATGCGTAATAAAATTGTATCCGTTGAATCTAAAGTTTAAATAAGTATGTCCCCCTACCAACCAGCTAACCCGTGTATAACCCGTTTGCTCCACGATATATCGTCATTAACACGTGACACGCACGTTTCTGGTAGGCAGTGGCTTAATAATGATACATGCAAGTGTACGAATCACGTACAAGATTGTATGTTCAGCAGAACAGTCACGTGACCCCATTGGCGGTATGAATTAGTAACCTACCAGGAATGTATTGTGGCACCGCGGGCATAATCGGGCAGTTGTTATCGCTTGCTGGGGCGCTGCCAGAATTGCATGGCACATGTCATAGCATTGGCGTTTAACGGAGAAGAGGGGGGCAAAATAGCTGCCCTCACTTTGTGAACAAAGTTTGCCCACCATACTGCCCCGTCCCCTTCATGTCCTTCTGATGTTAATACAACCGTAAAGGACATTGAATTACATGACGTCATTCTTTGCTAAACATACTGCCCCCTCCATTTGAATGAGAGAAATGCCCCCTATTCGCCCCCTCCGTCTAGGATGAACGTGGTTATACATCCGCCCTAGAGGATGGATACTGTCACATGACCCAGAATGTTCACCCCTATTTGTTGAATTGATGAGGATGCTTCGCGTGGCATTTGAATGCAGTTACAGTATCACCGCGCCATATCGTGGTATATCATAATTATGCATGCATGCCCTTTATATACAATGGAGTTGAAACGAGTCAAGTTCAACGAAACCCATATTTGTGCCCCCTCCCCGATTTTTGGGAGAGGGGGGTGCACTGTATATGCCCCTTTGAGTTATTTGACACCCAATGTTCATCTCTGTTTGTTTATCCAAGGGCTAATAATCCTTTAATTGATGAGGTTGCTGCGCGAGGCTTCACAATTATTGTTCACAGTCGCAGTCTCATCCGTCTCATCCCCGGCGCGTTCCATTATGACGCGTCTGCATGGGCAACGCCATCACCCAGGGTCTCATCTTTGCAGGGGTAGTTCACTTTTGGTATAGAGGGCGCTGCACGAAATAATTTGTTTGTGAGATAATGAAAAACTGAGTGTAGAATTTGACAGAGCATACAATTTTAATGACAGAATAAACTTTATTTGATCAAAATCGGTTCAGAAACGGCTGAAATATTAATAAACATATCCGATCGGAATAAATCTAGGGCCCAGATTTATTCGATGATTTTTTTTTTTATTAAACAAATGCTTACACTTTTTCAAAAATTGTCAGAAGAGGTTTTTAAATAGTTGTTGATAATCTCTCTCTTTAATCTTTATTTAAAAAAAAACATCACATGCATAATTTAATATGAAAAATGGTTGAAACCAACGATTTTTTAGAAAGCGCCCACTTGTGTTTGAATGTCTCTTTTTGAATGATAACAGGCTTTTTACATAGTCGTTTATAATTTGCTATACCTCAGTTTGTAATGTTATTGTGCAGGTTTTGGTTACTAAAGGTCAGCCTTACCAAAACTGTACTATCCCTTTGAGTGTCCTGGTTGACACTCGTCAGGATCAAATCAATGAATGCGCTTCCTAAATGCACGCCATAGGTAAGTTCGGAATGAATTTCATAGGCACTCGACTTCCTACCAAGCTACTATTAACTGGATGTTATTGAAAGATTAATTTATTCATGTAACATTAAGAAACTCGGTCAAATTGATTCTTACAATTAAATCAGCATTCAAACGGTTAACGATGCTTGGTAAATGTTTAGAACAGATTGCATAACAACTGTTCCTTCATATAAGGTGAAGTATACGTTATCGTACGTGTATGTACTATGTTTAATGGCCCAAGTTCATCTTTATAAAAGCCACCTAGCTTAATACCATTCTAATTTTATAGAGGTCATTTTAGTTGTTAAGTAGGATTTACTTAGTACGTAATAACAATAATGTTTACCCAGATAACCATAATTAGTGACTAAGATCACTTTTTGTTAAGAGTGGGAATAAGTTAGTGTTGTTTAATGAATATAGACCCTTGTTGTTAGTGTTGGCGAAAATTTCATCAGAAGGTATAAGGACGATATCCATGATTATTTATATGCAAGCCTTGCACGTAACACTCGTTCGAACCACATCATTTGATGCCGTTTTAAATACCTCATTTGCATTTCCGTTCACATCTTAGCAAAAACGTATCCTTTTCTCATATATATATTTAATCAAACTGATTTATAACTGATATATAATTTACTTATATTGGCAACTAATGCCTCTGCACATAACAATGATGTTACCCATTCCTTTAACGCTGACGAATAAACACACACAATCGCAAGATGGCGCTCTTACAAGACATCCTAAGTGCAATCATTGATCTTGCTCAGGTTATCCTGCATTACTTGGGAAAATACGTTATAACAAAAACCCTGATTGTAACCCTTGGGCCCCGTTGCAGAAAGATATACAATCGATTGTATATTACAATTAATAGTAAGTCAGACAATTTACGCGTTTTCAACCAATCATATTTGCGCATTTAGAACACATGATCTGCATGACTTGCAATTAATTCTAACTTACCATCGATTGTATCTCGTTCTGCAACGGGGCCCTGTTCATGGAAACTACGAATACGAGGAGTAAGCTTTACAGCTTTAAACAACTTGAAAACAAGTTTCGAACATACAAATACACAAAGGATTAACTTTAAGAATTGTTTTACAATGCCCTCGCAACTCATGCATGATACAGGACTGAGTGACAGCCAATATAATACCGATAAGTAAATTAATTAAGATTTCAAATAACGTTAATGGCTAATAACAATAACTTATCATTAAGTATTACTGCCATTATACAATTTAAATAATAATGTTGGATCAACGATACAAAAGTTTCAAACGGTGCTGAGTGAAACTTGATAAACCTATCACCAGACCGTTGGCTTGCAAATACCGGTACCTTTAACGCCCTTTTTTTTTTTAGACATATACAACATTTCTGCCCAGTGCCCCATGATGTGGGCGGGTTGGAAAATTAACCCCTGACTATCGACACCTTTGGTCGACCAAGGATCCCTCTTGATACCATAGGCACGAGCGTGTATGTAATAACATGTAATGACATTCTCAGAAGTTGGAGCCGTGAGGGTTAAACGCAATCCAATGTAACAGACGCCCCTCTGATTTGTTTTATTTATATCAAATATAGCGCGTTGAAAGGTTTCCGACCCAGGTTTTATTTCATGCATGTATGGGTCGTTCATACGTATGTATTAAAGGCGTTAAAATGCGTTGCAGCATGACGTTTTCGGGCTAACGTATGTCAGTATCGGACAGGAAGGTGTTATATTGGGTACATGTATAAGTATGTGTTATCTTCCGACAAATCATCCAATGTTTCTTTTATTGCTTGTCGAGTGCAAGGGAAGGATGATATTTGGCAAAAAGACTTAACTCCAACTGCTTGCAAACATATATTCTAGTACGCCTACCAATAGGCTGTAATTATTGCAAAAGGTCGTAGGTTCGAATCTACTTGGACCATAAACTAATATCGTTTGTTTACCTATCATTTCATTAATTACAAAGAAACGCGATTCGGTAGGACATGTAGGAGGACTTATCATTCCTTGAAAATTATAGGGAACAGCTCGCCCCCTTCTTCCGCCAGGATCTGCTACCAGGCATCCGGGGCGGGGGGGGGGGGGGGGGGGGGGTGTTCTGCAACATACGACATGAATATGCAGACAGTTCTCGTAGTCTTGTTAATACTATACAGCCCCTTTAACTCGGTGTATGCAGAGTGACATTTCCCGTAGTCTTGCTATCATACAGCGGAGCCCATTTAGCTCGGCGTATGCACTCCGTTCCCATATTCTTTCTACACGCAAGTCAGAACATGTAAATAAATGCACAAACCAGCTTGGTCAAATATGCATACGTTCTGACTTTGAAATTCATTGCAACTTACCAATCAATGGTAACTCTAGGTCTAGTGGTCAGAGCTCGGTTAGGCTTTTCGCACTGATCGGCCTAGGCTCGAACCTTGACTGCGTACCCGGATGGTGACGAGAAATGGCGGTCCCATACGTAAATAATATCATTGATTGAACGCATCTGTACGAAAATAACCGACCGACCCGACGACGACCGACCGACCCGACTCGACCGACCGACCGACGACCGACCGACCGACCGACCGACCGACCGACCGACCGACCGACCGACCGACCGACCGACCGACCGACCGACCGACCGACCGACCGACCGACCGACCGACCGGCCGGCCGGCCGGCCGGCCGACCGGCCGACGGCCGACCTGCCGACCGGCCAACCCACCGACCCACCGACCACCGACCCACCGACCCACGACCACCGACCACCGACCCACCGACCACCGACCCACCGACCCACCGACCCCCCACCACCCACCGCCCACCCACCACCACCAGCCCACCGACCACCGACCCACCGACCCCCGACCACCGACCCACCGACCCACCGACCCACCGACCACCGACCACCCCACCGACCCACCGACCCACCGACCACGCACGACCACCACCGACCGACCGACCGACCGACCGACCGACCGACCGACCCGACCGAGACCGACGACCGACCGACCAACCGACCAACCAACCGACCGACCAACCAACCAACCAACCAACCACCAACCCATCACTACGCCATTAGTTGGCCAGCACCTGTGCATCATTATTGATCGTCAATAACCTCTTAGGAGGGAGGCCCGTGCTGGCAGACGGTATTCATCTCTGACATGGTGAGTTGACCAGCCCTCTTTTGTTTAAATTATATGCACGTACACTTACATCGCAAGGAGTCGTCGCACACATTCTAAGGGCTCGATGTTAAAGGGAACCACACCCTCAAAATAATAATCTTATAAATTAGATGTAGTAGTTTAATAGTCCATCCCACCAACAAGTTTAGGAAAATTGGTTTCCAGACAAATATAAAATTTGAAAACCCATCACGATAATATAGTAATTGTCCATGGGTCTGCAGACAATGACTAGTCAATTGTCTACGACGTACGCGTCTAACGTGCTTCTATTTAAGTTATATTGTCTCCAAACGTAATACGCTGTGTAGAATTGGCACACTCGCAAACGTTTACGGAACCATCGGACCTGTTGGTTCTGTGAGTTTCAGTAATTAAATTCATTGTAGATGAATAACAAATTTAAGCGGTCTCGAGG
>JBAMJV010011488.1:0-53119 GCA_037951105.1 Echinarachnius parma | reverse complement strand
ATTATTTCAGATTTTGGCTTGCAAAAGGTGGATAGGATCTTAAATTATGAAATATATATTTCTCAGCGTTGATCTCCTGTGTTATAATGGCCCCCATCTTCTTTAATAACGTCAAGAACGAAATGTATCATTTTACGAACTTTACTAGCGGTTACGAATAGACTGATGCTTGTGATAATTATGATGATACCGATGATCATGTGGATGATGATGACGATAATGATAGTTTATATGTTGATCTCTGGGCGAACGAATTACTTTAGGAGTTGACCAACGTCACTATTAACTTTTTTTAAAAATTACTATGCAGGAAAGTGGAGACGAATCCTGCTAGATTTGAAAGTCAAAATAAATCTACTTAAAGGTGCACCTGTATAGTGTCAGACACGGGCGTCGATCTGTCATTGATACCAATTGATCAGGGGGGGGGGGGGGGGGGGGGGGTGATCCATTCATCCATCCCCCCTGATGAATGGGTATTACGTAAGTATCGACGCCCATGGTGTCAGATATTGCCCAAAATTACATTTGAGACTTCAATCCTATACCAAAATCATTGTAAGATATGTCTGAATGATGTGTGAAAGTTTCATTGAAAAAGAACACTGCTTTCCTGGTTAAAAAAGCGAAAATGTGCGTCAGCTTTTACAACGAATTACTGAATAACGTATATGAGGTTTATGACCGTTCATTAACGCTCTTGAGCTGAATGATTATCAATGATAGATATCGTCATACTAAAGGGGCATTCTAAACATTCTACCTAACCCTATTTTATTATTCTCTTACCATAAGCCAAACAACACGGTAGAAGAGAAATGTGGAAGCTCCAAGTAAATTTCGTGGAGTAAACACTTTACTGGTTTCACTTTAATGGAATGTCCACAAAAATTAATAAAATTACTCACGAGCAATTTATATAAAAGAGCCAATACCCGAGTACTGTATTTATTTAAAGTTTGCTCTTTAAAAAAAAAAAAACATGGTTTGATGATGGAACTAGGGCTGGTCCTGGGTCATGATCGTGCTCTCGGCCACAGGTTTATTATGCTCGCTATTTGAGGAGTGATTTAAGACACAGAACAAATATAATGACATTTGACAAGCAACTCAAGGATTGGTATTCATTTAAACATTCAAATGAGAGATAGAATTTCGAAATCTCTGACAACCCAAGTTGATATTGTAATTTAAATAGTCATTGAGGTCCCATTTCCATGTCAATAATTATACAAGCCCTTAGATGTACAGCTTATTCCAAAAGAAGAGAGAGAGAGAGAGTATTTGTGTGTTTATTTTACCTGCGTGTGTGTGCGTACTTACGTGCGTATGTTTATGCGAGTATTTATGCGACACTTGTACGTGTGTGAGTGTGTGCATATTATGTGAGTGAATGTGTGTTGTGTATGTGTGTATGTGTGTATGTGTGTGTGTGTGTGTGTGTGTGTGTGTGTGTGTGTGTGTGGGTGGGTAGGTGTGTGGGTGTGTGTGCGTACTTGCGGGTAAGTGTATTTGTTTGGTATGTGCGTGTATGTGTGTATTAGTGTGTGTGTGTGTTTGAAGGTGTGTGTGTGTGTGTGTGTGTGTGTGTGTGTGTGTGTGTGTGTGTGTGTGTGTGTGTGAACTTGTGTGTGTTTGTGTATGTGTGCGTGTGTGTGTGTGGGTTTTTTTTGTGTGTGTGTGTGTGTGTGTGTGTGTGTGTGTGTGTGTGTGTGTGTTTGTGTGGATGTGAGTTTGTATGTACGCATGTTAAGAGGATGCTTGATATAAAACCGATCTGGTTGGGGTTTAACGCAATACATTCTGCAAAATACGTAGCAAAATACAGGAATACTTTTAAAGGAATCTAGTAACTAAATTTATTTTAGCCGTTGCCATGGTAGTAACAATAACTGGGCACTAACAACAATTTGAACAGTTTCCCAGGGCCCCGTCTCATTTTCTTTTTCTGGGCTAAAACTATCTAGACTAAACGAGGAAGTTTTGTGTGTTTTCGAGAAAAGGTACACAAAGACGGCGTCCACACAGTGGCTTCTTTACCATGCTTACGTAATATTGATTGTTCGCGATATTTACCGCTCTGCCCGGCGGCATGAACAGGAAACCATAAAACCGTGAAAATAAGGGAGCCCATATTTGAAAACTGGTGCTTCAGTGATATAACACAATATGTACAATATTCACTGTCCAAATGAAAAGAGTGAATAAAAAGCATAGTTAGAAAAAAAAAATAACAACCACGTAGCCTACATGCATGGTACACAGGTGGATATTTTTGTCTCCACATCATATACAAATATGACATGTTTTAACCAACGGAGAAGCTCTCAGTCAGTGTTATTTGGATCAACTGTTTGAAACCTGATGAAAACGGGGGAAATACTTATGACTTTATTGTTCTAAACCATCCCTTGTTGGACAACAGTGTTAAGGTACGTACATTACTGAGTTGTCATATTTTTAAACATTACAAACTAGTATTACAATGTGAACTTTCACCCGTTCAGGACGGATTGATTTTTGCTATAACATGCGTTCTCTATTGACAACAGCCCGAGTAGTATCGGGACCAGTCTTGAAGGGGTCATTCTTTTTAATTAATTAATTTTACTTAAATCTTCATTTACTAAAAAATTTGAATTTTCTTAAATCTGGTCTACTCTGATACCGACCATAATATTCTACTCTTTATGAAAATCGGAATCTTGACCTGTCTCTCAAATGGAGGGTGATGTTGATTGCTGGTTCAGACATAGAAACCATGGCAACGGATTGCACAAGTATCTTAAAGGGATCTATACATAACATTGTCAAAAACATAAATATTACGCGATTACTTTTAACTCTTGTGGTTCTCACATACCTGGTTGTAGTCATATTACCGATAGAAACATGTTTCTGAGTTTGGTGTCCGCAATTCTCTTTCGTTATAAAGATGTGTATGATTGCTGAGTTCGGATTTGAAAAACTCTAGTGGAGAATTATATCTGGGTAAAAGTTAGTGCGATGAATTACTGTACTGTATCAAATATCACTTAGCATTTTCGCTCATCGCTTGTTCATATGATATTCATTTACCATGGAATTTTCTCACATCACTCACTGGACATATTAGATCACGTCAATTTTCGCACATTATCAACAAATTAACTAGATCCCTTTACGACAGAGTAATTTAAATGTTCTTCATTTACTGTTGACAGGTTTTCTACGCTCCTATATGGATTGGAGCTTCGTTCTTACACTCATCGTCTTCGGTTTGAAAACTAATGAACTACGTCTCCCGGATAGTGGTGGTAAATGAGCGTATATAGCAACAATCGTGCACTGTATTTGATAAAAAGAGCATCTAAAAAAAAAACACTCAACCCACAATTTGCCGCATCCATTACAGGGGGAACCATGGCAATTAACGGAAGATTTAAGGTAAGGATCTTTGGTATTGCTGAAATAAATATTAAACTTAATGTTCTGTTTAAATATTGCAGATCATCATCGCTGCGCTGTTCTTGGTTGTTTGTTCGTTGTTGTAAACTAATCAATCAAGAACTATATATTTTCTGTGTCAATGTTCAGTTCCCTGACTGACGGCGAATGTCCAACATGATCAATAGAACATTCCCTAGAGCATTTTTTTTTTTGGTATTATGATTAATACAACCATTACGTGCCAGCGTATCAAATACACAGATACACAATTAATATATTTAACTATTTATTTGTGCTCTGCCTTCAAATGAAATAAACTGCAAGAGTATCAATTATTTTGATTTATTTACTATTTTCAAAATTTGATCACGTTCATGGATCACTTTAAACAATATAGGCCTATAATTTATATTATTATATGTCAAGGCCTACCTCTCCGGAGTGTTCACGAGTGGAGTCATGTTCGGACTTTGCTACCTGGTCACGATATCCGTCGAGACATCCGGACCATCGGGTTTCCTCTTCCGCCCTCCAGAAACGCACAATTACCAACGAGACAACACCA
This sequence comes from Echinarachnius parma, assembly GCA_037951105.1. Classification (NCBI taxonomy): domain Eukaryota; kingdom Metazoa; phylum Echinodermata; class Echinoidea; order Clypeasteroida; family Echinarachniidae; genus Echinarachnius; species Echinarachnius parma. The sequence continues at coordinate 49,125 of JBAMJV010011488.1, read as the reverse complement.
AGTTCCGCAGCGGTACTAAATATGGAGCAGCGGGACACGCAGAGCGAACAGCGGGACAAGGAAAACATTCGGGACCATCGGGAAAAGCGGAACAAGCGGGACAATCGGGACTATCAGGACCTCCGAAAGAAGGACAGGAGATGGATAGTCCCGCAGCCGGAGGGTACATCAACTATCACCTAGCGGGACAAGGTACTGACAGATCTCCAGCTGGAAATGACAACAAGACGCAGACAACGGTGCAGGGGACCCCACAAGGCGGAAAGCCCAGGATGTCGCCAGTCGCGCTTCCTAAAACGATGTCTCTGGACTCCATCAAGTGCCCTCAGGATGAAGAAGGAGGTGAGACGATCGTCGTTCCGGGTCTGGACTGCAGGAAGCGGCTTCCGCAAGCCATCGGGATCGGAGTAGAGAAGTGCGGGACAGGAGCGCTGTCGTTTTTCCTGGCCAGCCATCCTGCGCTAGCGCATTCCAAACCACAGGAAATCTACTTCTGGAATCAGAACAGGGACAAAGGTTTGTCCTGGTACCGGGAACAGATGCCAGTGTCCTCACGTTTCCAGGTAAGACACTTAATATCTATAGTCTAGCTCAAATTTGTACGAAGGATCGGTAAACCATCAAAGAACTTTTTTCCATAGTAGACTTTACCTTATACAAACCGAACACAAAAAGTAACTACCCACTAAACAACTGCTAATAATTTTATAACCGTTTATTATCAAGATGTCATATTACCACAATGTTGGTACAGTTGTTATGTACATCTTGTGTAAAAATCAGATATATTCATCACTTTATGGCTGAATGAGCACAGATTAAAGACAAAATGTCCCAATTCAAAAGTCACAAGACATTGCGCGTGTCTGTACATTTTTGTGAAACAGCACATCTGGCTGAATGCATTGATTGTGGTTTATGAAACAATGCTGTTAATTGATATTCCATTAATTTAGATTTTTGTATGGCTCATGTGGTAAAAATGCATTAATTGCAATTGTAAAACAGTGCATTTTTAAATGTTCCAATACTCAATAAACTGTAATGATGATAATACTTTTGCGAACGGTAAAACATGACAATTTTCTCTTTAATATGTGCTCACTCAACCATGGATCAATATGGTTACCTCTTAATTTTACACATTGTTTTTCTAACTACCATAGGGATATTTTGGCAAGACGAAATCTTGAAACGACTATTGGTTACGAAATTATGAGCAATTGTTTACAGGGGTAGTTATTTTTTGTGTTCGGTTTAGATGAGATTATGGTTAGGGTACAGGTTAGGGTCGGGGCCGGGGTTGGGATTATTGCTATGGTATGAAAGGGGTATAGTAACATTGTCCAAATCCACGAAATTTACTTAGCTCTACAGTAGTAATTCTCTCATAACCTGTTGTACATTATTATATTTCCAATCATGCCAATAGAAGCATGGAACAGGTTTCAGCTTCTCTAATTTCCTTTTCGCTGAAAAGATTATTACAATTGAAGTGCTCGGATTGTTGATTATCCACTGGAAAGTTATGTACAAGTCAGTGCAATGAGTTACCGATATTTTCAATATAATAATAATAATAATAATATAACATATGAAATTGTAGTGGACTTGTTTGAAATTGTAATTTTCACATAGTTCTGCAGTTAGCTTCCTTGTCAAGCGCCCAATTGCCGTCGAACCTGGCACTTGAACTTTAGAAACTTATATTGAGCAATCATCCATAAAAGGTTGCATTGAACATCGGCATTCTGAGATTTGTCCATATAAACTTCAAATCTTCCACCCAGGTGACCATGGAGAAGACACCCTCCTACATCTTTCAGACGGACATCCCCGAGCGGATCAAGACGTCGATGCCGGACACCAAGTTCATCTTTCTGGTTCGAGACCCGATTATCAGGGCCGTCTCGGACTACCTCCATCTCCAGACCGTCGCTTGGCCCGAGTTCTTCGAGCCCCGGACCGTGAAGCCAGGCCAGGAACCACTCTGCTACCTTAACACCACATTTGAAGGTATGCAGAGGGATCTAGTAGCTATGTTAAACAGTTTTTAAAAATAGCTTAAGACATAACGTGCAAATTTAGCAGAAAATGGTCCCTTTGCAGAAAGACTTAAAATTCGATTGTAATGTTGCAAGTTAATACTGCAAGTCAGATCTTGTGACTGAATGTGCAAGTCTGATTGGTTCAAATGTGCATATTTTCTGACTTGCAGTTAATTGCAACTTTACAATCGATTGCAATTCTTTCTGAAACGTTGATTCTGTATGCATAGGCCAAACGTCTGCCATTTATAGAGGAAGCTACATAAAGGGGCTAGTCATCTGGGAACTCCGCGTGTTTAACTTTCCCTTCTCCATTCGATAACTGCCGATCGCCTTGCTAGAAGGCAGAAAGTACCACTTTTAAGGTCTTTGTTCTGACATGGTCAAGTTCGAACCCGGGACCTCCCTCGCATGTGGTGGCCACTCTAACCCCTATAGGCCACAATGCTCGGTCTAGTAAATAAGTTGATTTACGCAAAAAATGACGAAAGGTTGATAAGATGTGTATTTATGTGATCTGATAACAATATTGTAACTTGTATTATCTTGTATAGTGAAAGTAATCTTGTTGTCGTTCCCAGGATCTGTGATAAAACCAAACGGGGAGGTCCGCAGCGACAACGCTATCTTGGCACACAGCGTGTACGCCCTGTATTTCGAGAACTGGCTTCGCGTCTTACCTCGGGAGCAGTTCCTCATCATTGACGGGGACGAATTCGTCGAGAACCCCTTGCCCATTCTCCAAGAGGTAAGAATTTGCCATCACGAAGTAAGCAACCCTTTTCACAAACTATGTCTTGTCCCCAATGCCCTTTCCAACCGGCCGTGTTTTCATCAGCGTGGCAAATATGTACAGTATAGTATGTACAGTAATACTATAGTACTTACAGAAAAGTAACAATGATTATTCTACTAATAGTTATTATATTCTAATTAATAATCACGCGGCGTCAGTCACGTGAATTATCACATTTGTACGAGTCTTATGTTTTAACTTTTATTTAACATTTTGATAAGCACACGTTTGTTCAAGCTTCAATGCCATTTCTTTCCCCTTTGTCCCACTTTCCATCCGTATACATAGGTGGAAAGATTTCTGGGGCTGCCAAAGTTCTTCAACGAGAACAGCGTGTACTACGACGAAGAGAAGGGATTTTACTGCAAGACCCGCAACAGGGTCTGCGCAGGAAAGACTAAAGGCAGACCCCACCCCGCGGTGGACGATGACGTCACTTTAAAATTAAGAGCTTACTTCCGACCGTTCAATAAACAGTTTGAAAATCTGGTCGGTAGGACATTTTCGTGGAGTTAATTACAACTTGAACCGCACATTACGAGATTTGCGTCTGATTGCGACCGACTGCGTCTGACCGCGTTAGACTGCGACCGACTGCGAGAGGCAGCATATTATTATTCCGCAAAGCCGTGGATAAGGACTTATTTCATGCCATAGTATGAACGGTTTGATAATGATAATATATATATGTCGGGATCATGGGGAAGTTGTGGAAATATTTCAAACTAACTGCGAACTACGATATTGGCCTGGGATCAATTGCGACCAACTGCGACAGGTTCCACCTTGTCCTGGTTGATAGGACGTCATAAGCTAACCGAGAGCGTACAATCTACACTTTGGAAACATCGGAAGGGTGAATCCAACGAACACTGCGAAATTCCCCTGCGATCGGATGCGACCGACTACGACACACATCGCTGATTACTCCCAGTAAAAAAAAAAAAAAAAATGCGCACCACGAGATAGGCGTGCGATCGGTTGTGACCAACTGCGACAAACAGCGTTGATTAAAACTATTTGTACGTAGTCAGGTAGTGACGTCACGAGAAAACTGAGCGCGTTCTGAGAAAATTCAGGCCGTAAAATATACAGTACAAGTCTGTGACCAACTACGAGTTGATAACCTGTTGGACGGCACAAACCCTGCCGTGCATGTCGTGGATGATCTCGGCGCAAATTTTGCGGAGTTCATGCTTAAAACCAAATAACCGTATTGGGAAAGTTACCGAAAGTATCTTTATTGGCCAAACTAATTGATCAGTATTGTTGAATAAGTATACAAAATGGTTTGTGTGGAAAAATCCAAACCTTAGTATCGTTAAATTCAGAAATATCAGGTTGAGACGTGTATGCATGCCACTGACATTGAGCCTTAAAAGGATAGTTGAGTATTGGTCAAACTTAACTTTAGTAACCAAAACCTGCACCATTACGGTACAAAGCAATAGTTATAATTTCACCATGCTCGAAAAGTATACACAATTACAAACGACTAAGGAAAACCCCTGTTATCATTCAAAAAGAGCCGTTACAATTCAAGAGGGCGCTATTTAAAACAATCACTGGTTTTAGCCATTTTTCATACAAAATTGTGCATTTAATGTTTTATTAAAATAATGATTCAATAGAGATATCATCAACGACTTTTTAAAAACCTATTCAGATTTTTTTCCAAGTAGTCTTTAAGCAATTTTTTTTTTCTTTCTTAAAAGTCTAAATAATCCCCCGGTGATTGCTGGTGAAGAATCTTTTGAATAAAAATATACTTAGGGATATTTCAGCCGTTTCTGAACCAATTTTGATCAAATAAAGTTTATTCTGTCATCAAAATTGTATATTCTTTCAAATTTGACAGTCTCAGTTTTTCATTATCTCACAACAAAATATCGGGGGGCACTTTGTGTAATGCCAATACTCAACGGTACCTTTAATTCACTGCTAGTTTGTCCCGTCTACGCTGGACACATCTATACGCACGTTCGCATGCGGTGCCACGTAGCAGTATTTGCCATAGGTTTTGCACGCAGCGAGCATGCGGTTTAATTTTATCTGTGCCAAAAATCGTTTTATTTCGAATCTTTAATGCTCAATTGGTCAATTTCAAAGCAGTTTTTGTCAAAATCTGTATTACATTAACATCTTAGTTATGATATGTTTTCACGTGGTAGGTGATGAAAGCATTTTTTCATCTTTTGTGTGTGGGGCGTTTCCCAATACTGTTATTTGACTTTAGGCAATCGCAGTTCGACTACGACGTAGGGCCGGCTTCGACATGACTTCTATCCAACGACGCCTTTTCAGACCCTATCGCGACGTATTCTTGAAGGCGACTGAAGGGTGAAAGCTGGTTTCAAGACCCCACACAATGAGGTGTACATTGTCTTTAATGTCTTCTAAATGTAATTGAGCTACTTATGCCAGTATCATGTGCTTTATACAGTTTATTTCATGTCTAAAGCCCGGCACAGACAGAGCCGACTCGACTAAATCTGACTGTTTTTTTTTTACTCGGATCGTCTCTGTGTGCGTTGCCTCACGATTTCGATGTTGGCAGTCGGAATCCAATCGGACACGATTCATCATGTGGAATCGGCCGCGACTGTTGCTTTCAGTCGGGTCGGGTCGATTCGACTCTGTGTGCGCCAGGCCTACAAAGGCCGGGCTATTTGAGGTATTTCTACGGCCGGGGGGTGGGGGAATTCCCCCTCTAAGATCTCGGCCTCGCCGCGAAAGTTTGCACGCACGTCAAGTGAACTGTAGAGAATACTGTGGTAATTTCAATTTTTCGAAAAATTCAATACTTTGCATATGTTTTAGGCAAATAAGGTCATAACATATATTTTTCATAATTAAACATTGGTATTCACTACATACTGTATATTCTTTAGACCATTTGGAATAATTATACAACCAAAAATTTGGTAGAGCCAGGTTATTCCTTATGTTTTCTACTGTTCTGATAATTTCTTATGTATATTTTAAACTTATGTATGTTATTGTTTTTGTTTGTTTTCTTTATTTCTAATTATAATTCAACTATTTAGACCCCCAAAACAAACACCTAAAATATAAACAATATAAAATAACCAATTATACAGTATATCTCTTTTTAGGAAAATTTTTATTTTCATATGTTTGTACACAAATCACGAAAAATAGCGATTTTCGGACTGATATTGTTACGACACGATTTAATAAAAAGTCTTTCAAAAAATAAAATTATCAAGTTCAAACAAAACAACTTTATTTATGTCTTCTTCATTTTGTTCAGACAAGATCTCATACACAAACGAATATAATCATGAGAATATCATACAAACAGCTATTAACAGTAAATACAGTGATTGGCTTACGGATAATCCAGCTAGCAGTGTGCAATGATGAAGAAAGTAATCCAAGTATATACAGGGTGGACCCCAAAAATACGGACCGGGGTACTTACCATAATAAAGAAACATAATGACTGGGTTCACGGGATAGGGCATCTTTTACAAAGAAAATGATATCAAGAACATTCATTTTAGTCATGTAGTTTTTGTTTTAGGATGTCTTAAGTGAAACCATGTCAGGTTCCCACTTATGTGATACCCCCGTCACACCGTCCTACGCTCCTACTACGCTCCTAATCCTCATTGATATATTTGGAAGTGTGAGGCGAAGCATAGTTGGAATGGGTTGAGGACATGGCTAAAGCGGCGTTCTGCAAAATGTCTTTTGTTCAATGGGGAATGAATGGGAAGATTATCCCACATGCGTGAAAAGATAACCTCCCATGCATGAACAGATAATACCCCCCTGAACAAAAGTTCAGATCGCGATACCCCTACGCTCGTGCTACGCTTGTTTTGAACACACCCAAAACAAGCGTAGTACGAGCGTAAGGGGTTTCGCGATCTGTGCCCATATTCATGAAAGCACCGCTAGGCTAGCAATACACTAGGCATTATCTCCGTTCAAAAATGCCTGGTTGTACTTTACTTAGCACACAATATTCACGCTCGCTCGAGTGATTACCTTTGTTCTTCACGGACCAGTGCGCGCACACACCTACGTGTGTTGATATCAACCAATCACCGCGTAGCTGCGCTCGGTAATACAATAAATCTATGAAACTTACTTATCGTACAGCTAATTTTAATTCTTGAAACGCCGATTACTATAACAAGTCAACTGCTTACATGACCTTATCTATTCTACGCTATTGTTTACAGTAGTTGCCATGTTCACGTCACATATGTTATAAGTTTGCTTGACCTTACAACACATGTGTTCTGTACACAGTTCGTTCAAACTTATGAAACGCTTCAATAGATAGCATCAGAGGCGTGCAATGTCAATATATGGCTCTGGGAATCATCGCTCAGGAAAAAATAATTATATTCCAATGCAGAACTTAAAGGGTACCACCACCCAAAAATATAATTCTTATTAAAGAATCTTTAGTATTCCATTCCATCAACATGCAAGTTCACAAAAATATGTTTCCAGAAAAAAAATATATAATTGGAAAACGCATCACCATTCTAAAGCATGTGTTCATGCGGTCTGAATTGCAAAGACTAATGTGTGCAGAGCGAACGAATCGCCCGGGAATCTATTGTCTACAAACGTACGCGTGAATAGCATTTGCGCACTCGCAAATGGTTGGCCCGTATGGAACCAGGAAATAGTAGTGGTTCCGTAAGTGGTGGAAATTAATTGCTTTGTTTATGAATTACACAACCCTTTGAAAAATGTTGGGTATCTATTTGATATCACAAAACGGTACCAAAACATATAATAATGTGTTTGTTCTTTGCCTGGTGGTCCCTTTTATATTGTTTTTATATTCACAGTGGCTAATTGAATTGTTGTGATGGTGATTCATATTTCAAAACAATATTAAAGGTATTTCAGATTCGTCAAATCTGATGCATGGCGCCATCTTGGGTACGCAATGCGCACGGTGCGTAATGCACGTAAGCTCAGTGTTATGCAGTGCGCGCAAACTAGCCTAGTTCAAAATGGCGAGAACACCGCAAAATCAAGACGACATGACTACAAGCCGAGTGTGTGTGTGCGTGTGCGTGTGCGTGTGCGTGTGTGTGTGTGTGTGTGTGTGTGTGTGTGTGTGTGTGTGTGTGTGTGTGTGTGTGCGTGTGTGTGTGTGTGTGTGTGTGTGTGTGTGTGTGTGTGTGTGTGTGTGTGTGAGGGTGTGTGTGTGTGTAAGGTAATTATTTATACTTTCTTTCATTAGAATTGTAATTTGTTTTATTCTCTGTTTAAGATATTCACATTGGACATATTTTGTTTATGTATATTCAATTGTAAATGTTTTAATTTGGAGGAATAAAAATTACTTTAAAAAAATTTTTAAAAAGTGTGTGTATGTGTGTGTGTACATGCTTGTGTGTGTTAGTGTATGTGCGCGTGTGCATGAAACCACAGAATCAGATAAATCCAATATTGTGCATTCTCAAGTCAGCTGAAAATAATGTATTGATAATTCAGGGGTTGAATTCATCTAGTACTGGTACTTTCATTCAAAAGGACACAATTTTGTTAGAAATAAACATTAAAATATATTTTATTGATTAGACATTTTTATTTTTTTATTATACATGTATGTTTCTAGGCCATTTCAAAACAACACTAACATTCTACTATGAAAATGTACAACTCATTATAAGGCAACAATATTATGGAATTAAATATTTCATTTAAATTACCAGATAAAGAGAACTGAATGGTACACACATCATCGTCAATGTCCACGTACACATTTATATGTACAGAAAATAAAAAATAAGGATCAATTTAAAGCAGACAAATCTATACATGTAATAATAATATTAATATACTCAATTTTATGTAGCGCCTAATATGATTGATAATCATCTCTAAGCGCTTTACAATGATAATATTACCCCAGTCATATGATACAATGCAAACCAGCACACCTTCCAAGCAGCTCTAGTCGTGTAGATTTTTATAGGACCTGGACACGTTCTTTAGTCAACGTTTTTGTATTGATTCATATTCTAGAAGGGCTAAGAAGAAATTTCAGCTTTGTTGCCACCTTGGCAACATTGGGCAACTTTTTTTATAAGCATTATAAAGTTAATTAGCTAATTTGCATATTTGTGAAATAAGTTCAGGGGTCATTTTCTATCCAGGAATAGTACAATATTGATAAAAACAAGTATTCTAGGGTATTTTGGGGCAAGGATTCCATTTTCGGTGCTCGTTTGTAAGTGGCATATGGGCAACACCCTGAAATCCAAGATGGCTGCCCCTAATTTGCATATTTATGAATATTATTAATTTTCAGTGGCTACAACCTCTAATAAGCCATAATTACTTATTATTTTCCTCAATCATGTTCTAAATGTGTGATAAATATAATATAGCTTGGTTGCCACCTCGGCAACATCTAGCAATGCATAAAATTAGCATAATTAGGTATTTTGCCTAATTTGCATATTCCCCCAAATCGAGTATATTTGGAACCCGAAAAGTTAAAATGACAAGTAATACCACTTTTCCAAGGTTTTAGGGGGCAACAAATCCATTCATGATACTTAATTTGACGTATCACCTTGGCAACCCACATAAATCCAAGATGGCCGCCTTTGTCATTTTAAAGTAAATAATGCTATTTGCCACTTTAATGGCATTTATTTTATAAAAGTATGATTTTTGTACTGTAAGCAAACAACTACATTGTGATTCAAGTATTCTAGTTGCTCATTCCAATAATTAAAAGTCCAAATATTATAATATCAATCTAATATAACCGAAATAATATAGTCGTGTATCATAACATGTGTAATTTGGGGGAGCAGCCATCTTGGATTTGAGATGGTTGCCATGGTGATTACAGGTAAATAAGTATCAAAAATGGATCTGTTGCCCCCCCAAAACCTTGGAAAAGTGGTATTACTTGTCTTTTTTACTTTCCGGGTTCCCAATATACTCGATTTGGGGGAATATGCAAATTAGGGTAAAATACCTAATTATGCAAATAATATGCATTGCTAGAGGTTGCTACGATGGCAACTAATCTTTGATATCTTAAATACATACTTAGAACATAACTGACAAATAATAATCCAGAATTATTGCTTATTAGGGGCTGTAGCCACTGAAAATCAATAATATTCATAAATATGCAAATTAGGGGCAGCCATCTTGAATTTCAGGGTGTTTCCCATATGCCACTTACAAACGAGCACCGGAAATGGAATCCTTGCCCCCAAAATACCCTAGAATACTTGTTTTTATCAATATTGTACTATTCCTAGATAGAAAATGACCCCTGACCTTATTTCACAAATATGCAAATTAGCTAATTAACTATATAATACTTATAAAAAAAGTTGCCCAATGTTGCCAAGGTGGCAACAAAGCTGAAATTTCTTCTTAACCCTTCTAGAATATGAATCAATAAAAAAACGTTGGACTAAAGAACGTTTCCAGGTCTAACACACAAAGTATAGGACCGTCTATTGAGAAGATTGTTTACATAAATGCTTTCACCTCCTACCGGGTCCCCATTTATACACCTGGGCAGAGAGCAGCAATGTGGATTAATTGTCTTGCTGAAGGACAAATGCGATGGGCATACTCCGGGTTCAAACTCAGGATCTCCCGTTCACATTCAGAACATGCTACACATATGTTGATTTATATCTTGTTTAATTATATTCATATACATTAATATGCTTAACATATATCAGTCAATTTAATACACAACTATGTAGCCTTGGATATTTATACAATGTATATCACTTATGTTATTAATCATTCAATAAAAAGTTGTGACGAGCACAAACGCAAGACTATGTACATGATTCTACTTCATTTCATTTGAGAAAAGAAGCAATAAAATGTATTAAAGAATATAACTGAATCAATAAATTTACAAATATATATACTTCTCTTTATAAAAAACAATCTGTACAAAATAAATGTACTTAAATTATTTTACCTAGAAGTGATACGTAATACGTTGAATATGTATAACTTTGGATATATCTTTATCATGCCATTGGCCTTTGTGTATCCCCCCCCTCCCCCCCTCCCCCCCCCCCCACACACGCACACTCTCACACACACACACACACACACACACACACACACACACACACACACACACACATGATAATATTCTAATGTAGTTACTTTTCTGTTTTCCCATAATGTTATTGTTGTTTGTACCTTTATTTTGATAAGTTGTGGAAGTAAATGGCATTTGAACTGAATGTAAATTGTATAAAACAGTTTATCTTTAAACAATTTAGACTATAATTATCCCAGCACTAGATCCTTCAAAGACACGCTCCTCTACACTTTAGTAGAAACTTAATTATGAAATCCTCATGCATCAATGTTTTTCAATTATTTCCTTGATCATTCCCTTCATTATTTCAAACATATCTGAAAAGAAACGATAAACTAGATTATTCACTGCATTGTGAGGAAGAAATTCTGTTTTAAGATTTGTTTGTTTGTTAGATAATTTGCTGAAAATGTGGAAATAAAATCCCTACACACAGAGTTGAGAGACAAGAGAGGCGCAGATTATTTAACTTTTCATCTAACATTTCATCTACAACAGTCCGACCAGGATATACACGTACTACCAGTCAAATAACACTCAGCAATTCAGCTTGTAATTTCACTTTATACAAAAAGCATGATAGCCTACTATAAAGCATGACAATACAAGCTGACTTCATCACATGATCACATGTAATCCAACTGAAACTAGAGGAAGTTATTTCTTAGTTCCACTTTCAACCATGGCAGCCAAGTTATTTAACATTTAATTGATATTTACATAGCAAGTTCCCCTAAATGACATTGGAGAACTGAAACACTCTTGGCTTACTGGTACTGATGAGAGCATAGATGACGTCACATCTATTGGTACTTTTCCTTTTTCTTCGGTATATGATTAATAACGGAAACAATCTCTGTTATTAGAACACATATCTCTGCAATTAATGCTCACTGGAAACTACCATGTTTTGAAGTGTGAAGTTGAAGTTTTGAAGCATTTATACAACAGCAGACTCAACAAAAGCGGAACATGTCCCCCCCCCCCCCCCCCCCCCCGATGTTGCGTCTGCTGCTTTCATGTTATAGCTTGATAATAACATAACATATATATATATATATATATATATATATATATATATCACAATAAAGTGATTCAACTAATACTTGAATCACTTTATTGTGATCCAGCTGAAGTAAAAGGCGGCTTGCATTGTTCGTAACTCCTTCCCCATGAATACTTGAGCACAAAGGGCCGAGAGATTGGCTTGCCAATGACCTGAACTGGATCTGTCTTCAATCACACGGTCCCCGTGGCCTAGTGGTTAAGGCATCGGCGTTCCAAGCCGGAGACCCAGGTTCGAGTCCTGGCGGAGACCAATTTTTCGACCAGTGCCTTTTTTCATTTGGCGGATTAAAAGGAGGAACATTGCTTATTAAGCTACGCCTACTATTATTCTTCCTTCTTAATCATTTATGATTACACCTTGCAATTATTTATATATTGGAAGAAACCGAAGCTGTATGTATTAGTTTACTTCTCGCTTATATATATATATATATATATATACACACATATTGCATTATTATTATATTGACAAGTCATGAATGGGTGGATAAATGTTTTAAATTAAGAATAAAGTCAAACCTGTCTATAGCAGCCAACCTGCCTACACACTAAAGGTGCACATTTGCAAAAGTTGCACCTTTAACCTGAAGGTGCAACTTTTCTATTGCAAATGTGCACCTTTAAAGGTGCTGCCCGTGTGGCAATAAAAGGTGCAAAAGTTTCCTGTTTTTTCTTAGTGTGTATAATAGTAGCCACCAAAAGTGATTCCCTGCAGAGAAAATAAGTTTTATGGAACCTGTCTACAGTGGTCACTTTTCTTGTTTCCCTTGGGTGGTCACTATACGCAGGTTTGACTGTACATACCATTGTCATTTTGACAAGAAAATAATATATATCAAACAAAATTGGACAAACAAGACAGCAAAAAAAGAAAAGAAAAGAAGATTCAACACTGGAAATTGTATGTACAAACATATATACATGTATGTATACATGCAGTGGAACTGCATTTTAAAGAGCTCTGATATAAGAAAATCCTCTTAAAAGAAGGAAATTTGGCCGGTCTGAGCTCTTTATTAGGTTATACGTATATCATACGTATAACCTATTGATTTCGTTCGATCTTTTATTATTATTTATTTATTATTCCTCCGATTTTGTTCGTCGAATATCTCAAGATCAGATGAATCAATCGTCATGAAACTTCACATCATGATAGACCATCATCTGACTTAGTGCAAGAAACTCATTTCAATGTCGTCACATCACTGTGACGTCATCAGGACGCCATTTTGTCAAATAATAATAATCATCATATCTCAGTCATGCATCCTTAATTTCACTTCAAATTTGGCATCAATATTAATCAGGTCAATGGTCATCTTTTAAGCTCATGCGCGTGCAAATACACTCGGAGACGCGCGCGTACGCGTCCGTCAAATGAAAAAAAAAGTCAAAAAATGCTCAAAGCCCCACCCCAAGTAATTTACTATATGTTTCAGACAATTTTAAGCGTTTCAAAAATATTTGCGCGCTTAACGCTAATGAAAAAGAAAATTGTCGTTTTTTTTTACATGTTTTGCAATCCTTATACATCACTCAACACACCCTATCAATTTGATTCATTGTTGACTCATAATAACGGAGTAGGCGCGCGTCAAAGTCAAAATTACGCGCGCACGCAAATTTGCAAAATATGGTAAAAACATCCTTTATTTATTCGGCCATAACTTTTTTTAAAGTCCACAAACACCCAATTTTCTTTTAATATTCGGATAGATTATGAGTTGTAGATACGAATTCATACCTCAATTATGCCGAGTAAATTATATAACTTCATCATATGGAGGGTTAAAGTTGAAAATGCGAATATTAATCGATTTTAATCGATTTTGAAATCGATCACAGCGGACTATTGACCATATCTCGCTTATTCTCCATCAATTTTCTCCCAAATTTTGATATATCGTAGCTGATGTCCTGCTCTATTCGCAATCTTTTCACAACAATTCGTTATGTTAACTGGATCCTGATGAATTGTTTGATTGTAAATAAGAGTCCAAATCTGATAAAAATTGAGGTTTAGCCTGACGTATGCTTTCGACCTATAACTGCTGGAGGAATTATGCTACCAACGTGAAACTTCGCATGTAGATAGGGATGTGCAAGCCCATCATTTCATAAGTTAACATCAAATCGCGAAAATGCATATTTCATTGTCATATTTATCGTCAAAGATCAAATAAATCAAGCATGAATACTCAATAACCACGTACGCCGCGGACATGAAATTCAGCACACATGTATGTTATAATGAAAGGAACAATTTTCATAAGATAAGATCGGATTATGAAAATGGCGTTAAGGATATTTAAATTAGGTTCAGAGGTCAAATAATTCACTGTTACAATGACAAATGCAGTGTGCAATCACTGATGTATCTTTCTCGATTTCCCATTTTCGTTAAGAGATCTAATGTTGGTCTCGCGGTATAATTTGTGACACAAGATCTAAGGGTCGTGGGTTCGAATCCAAGGCAATATTTTGTAACTTTCTTTTTTATTCTTTTTTCTTTTTTTTCAGGGGGGGGGGGGTCTATTATTATTGATATGATGATTGAGTAGTTATTTTTGGAATCATCCTTTTATCATAATAAATCGATACGTATAACCTTAATTCGTCAAAAGTATTATATTGTTTTTCTACCCTGATATAACAAGGTATGTAATATATAACACATCAATATCCATGGTCCCCAAGGACTTCATTATAATGAGGTTCCACTGTATTTGGTGAACATGAGCAATCTGTTAGAATTGTGAAGCAGAGTCAGTCACTGGGTTCCAAAAGTGATAACTGAATAAAGAAGGAATTATGACATCAATGTCCCATATTGATATTGATTAATAATTGATAACAAATAAAAAGAGTGATTTTAAAGGGATGATTTCAATTGCACTTCATAAGATTATATTACTACAGTAATTTAGCCCCCTGCCCCCTGCCCGGCTGCCCCGCCCACTCCCCTCCCCTTCCAATTCCCCCTTGGGGAAATATTTAACATTATACTTTTTGTTCCTAAAATGTTACCAATGCTAGCTTTGTTCATGAGTTGTTTGTCAGCAGTATAATATTATTTTATAACCCCAATAATAATGGTGGCTACTTATAAACTAAGTGCATGTTCTGTTTGTTGATGCTTGCCATGCAACATAACTATTACATAGGTTATCAGTTACACATTGCAGTTAATCCATCTGACAAACTGCATATATTTCACTACTTGAGGAGCATTCCAGCCAGATGCCTCATAGGCTCATGCAGTGTTAAGGAACCACATACCATCCCTTCCAGATATCTATCTATACATGTGGGTAGAGAGCAGCTATATAGGATGTATTGTCTTGCCCAAGGACAAAGACAATTGGTATACACTGGTTTGGAACTATAAATCCCTTGATCGGTAAATGCACGCTCTAACAACCCTGCTGCACCAGAATCATGAGATAATCTGCTTCTTAACCTGTTTCCTGCTAGATTTTGCAATCCATATACAGTTAATACAAGAGTCCCATCGGCTCCTGTAGGCAATGGATTAACCTGTTCCATGCTAGTTTTGTAACTCACATACCGTTCATACAGGACCCACCTGTTTCATGTAGGCAATGGGTTAATTCTGATACATATTTACCACTACTTAGCCACCTTCAGGAAGCATGTATTGCAATAGCCACGGCAATGCGAGTTCCCAAAGTTGATGCATCGTACCCCTTTACACCTCGCCGCCTGGCCTCCAGTCTCTGTGGAGTAGAGCTTCCGATCTGCGAGCTCCTTCCGGACACTGTTGGACGAATTAAGGGGAGCCTTTGCAGCCGATTTCGCTTCCAGATGTTTCACTTGTTTCATAAAAGAAAAAAAAAAAAATTCAAAAAATGAGAAACATGCTCTTCAGTTTATGGTTACCATGGTAAATGGAAGTGGCCAATCTAGTCAAATGTTTATACCAGAATGTTCGCAATAAGATTTTAGGAGAAGTCACCAAATTTGGTGAAAATCGAACGAAAAATGTGGAAGCGATGACCAGAAGTATGGTAGGGGGCTCACTGAGCCACCCCCCCCCCCCCCCCCCCCCCCCACCCCGGGCTTGATATAGGGTTAAGCTTAATATTTACAAGTATATTTTGTGAAATAATTATATATTATTACCCATATCAGACATCTGAGCTGTGGTTTTACAAAATCATATTCCCCTCCTTTCAAGTGCCAGCAGGTGAAATAGGGGAATATTTCCCATATTCCCCTCTTTCACAAAAGCCTATGGGATTTACGTGTTAAAAAAGAGGGGAATATGACATCCGGGCACTTCACGATTCGTAGTCGAAATTTTACAAAGTGAACTGGCCCGCGGGAAAAATCTCGCGATAGTGATTCGCCATTGGTGTGTACACGAAACAAGCCGCAGCCGTACTTGTGACATTTTATCAAGCAGAGACTTGGTTTTGGTATGTTTAAATACAAAGTTTAATACAAAGTTTACATTTTACTAATTTCCGTTACTGCTCAAGATGTCTGATATGGGTAATAATAATGATATTGACTGGCTCTTTCGGGGGTACGACATAATATTGCCTTCACTAGGATCCATATTGCCCTCGTCTTCGACTCGGGCAATATGAATCTACCGTGCGTCCCAAAAAAAACTATACACTTTTTAAATGGCTGCCGAATAAAAAATATATGATTCTGGGGGAAAAGTTTTATATGTATGGAAAGCTCATAAACTCAATTTTCATATGACACCAAAAAGTCCGACAATAATTCATGCTTGGGTGAGCTTTGCTCACTTTTGTAAAGGGTATGAAAATTAGGTTGCGCAGGAATTAGCCTTCCAATTTGTGAGAGGTAAATCCTTTGGAGCTTACGGAATTGAGGATGATATGACCAATTTATGATCAATTGTGATGAGTTTGGGTTTGCTGAGTGAAATTTGTGGTTTATGGGATCAACATTTCATGCATGAGTGAACAGGAATTGCATTTATTGTTGTAGCATTGTAACTTTCCCTGGTAGACTCAGTGGTGGTGTTCATGGGAGTCAGGACGGGGTGATGGTACATGGTGCAGGGGAGGTGAAATGTAGGGTAGGACTTTGTTGGGTAGATGGGATAAGGGTCAAGAGGACATGTATGCCCCTCCCCCCCCCCCCCCCCCCTCTCTCTTTCTCTCTCTCTCTTCCTGGGTGTGCTTGTGCATATCTCGACAATTCATATTCGTTGGTCTCCACTCCAAAATATCCAGACCACCTTCCCTTATCCCGAATTCTACCTACATTTCCCAAATTGGACTGGTTGCTATTATCCATTGACACCTGAAATCAATCACAATCTATCAGTCAATCAATCAATACCGTGAATTAGACAATCAACATTCAGCTATCAATCACTTAATCAACAATGTATCAGTCAATCGGTACATGTACATCACCCCATCCTGACTCCCATGAACACACCACTGAGACTACCAGGGAAAGTTACAATGCTACAATAAAAAATGCAATTCCTGTTCACTCATGCATAAAAGTTTGGTTTAATAAACCATAAAATTCACTCAGCAAACCCAAACTGATCGCAATTGATCATGAATTTAACATATCACCCTCAATTTTGTAAGCTCCAAAGGACTTACCTCTCACACATTGGAAGGCTAATTCCTGCGCAACCTAATTGTCATACCCTTTACAAAAGTGAGCAGTGCTCACCCAAGCATGAATTATTTTCGGACTTTTTGGTGTCATATGAAAGTTGAGTCCATAAGCTATCCATACATATAAACCTTTTCCCCCAGAATCATATATTTTTTATTCGGCAATCATTTCAAAAGTGTATAGTTTTCAAAGGATTTACCTCTCACAAATTGGAAGGCTAATTCCTGCGCAACCTAATTTTCATACCATTTACAAAAGTGAACAGTGCTCACCCAAGCATGAATTATTTTCGTACTTTTTGGTGTCATATGAAAGTTGAGTTTATGAGCTTTCCATACATATAAAACTTTTCTCCCAGAATCATATATTTTTTATTCGGCAGCCATTTCAAAAGTGTATAGTTTTTTTTGGGACGCACGGTAGTTCAGGCAATATTATGTCGTATCCCCCTCAAGGCTAGTAAACAAATATACCATGCACTGAGAGCCTCTAGTTGAAATTATGGATTCCGAGGTGACAGGAAAAGCACTATGTTCTAAGGGTCGTAGACCCGAAGAACATAGTGCTTTTTCTTTCACCGAGGAATCCATAATTTCACTAGTGGCTCGAAATAGTGCATGATATATTTGTTTTATATCCTTCGCATAATCATAATCATCGCAAAAATAAATGATTTCAATTAAATTAAAGAAAATATAAAGAAAAACAAAACATTGATCATGGAACCATCACTGCACTTACTATGTTCTGTTTGTGACACTGACCCCCTTTGCGCAATAGTCCTAGCGCAGAGCGCGTATTGCGCTATCTTTCCATTCATGGTTACGCGCATTAACAACTAATGCGCACCCAAATGCAAAACGCGCGCATCAAAGTGAATAATTAACCTGCTTTACATACTACACACGTGTAATTGTATGGAGAAAATAGTTTTTCGTACATTACACATACAGCTAGTGCAGTGCACACCGCGGACAATTGTTAAATGACGAATTAGTGTCACGACCACAGAAGGACAACGATGCACAATATGCACCATTGTCGTAATTTTTAAATTCGAATACCGCTACGTTATACATGAAATGCATCTCTAGAATATTCTTTGGAACTTATTGATATTCACGGGTGAAAATATGCTGTATTTCTTTTTAAATAACTCTTTGATAAATCTCGTCGAGCATCTTTCGCAAGCAAAAACAAGACCTCTTCTCGCAGGGAAGTTTTATAACATGCATCTCTATGGGCTCAATATGATCACCCGGCGTACATGACGTCATTCATGGAATAGCATTTACTATTCCATGAATGACGTCACGCATAGCACATTTTTCTCCATGGGCATTACTATGTTTGGTCACATGACGCTATGTAGACCAATCACTGAACAGGATTTCATTCATGTAGGATATAATCAATATTATATAAATATTGACTGGCCTTGAGTATTATATCAGAAATATTGTATTCGCTAGGATCATATTGTACGCCCTTTTTGTACGAGTCGAAGACAAGTGCAATCCTCGCGAATGCAATATTTCTGATATATCACGAAAGAACAAGCAATATTATTATTATTATACATACTATCCAGAGGAAAGCATAAATAAACAAAAACATACATCTTAATCCGTCTTGTTTTTTGACGGAGACCAATATGCATTGAATCTCAAATTACTGATTAAACATGTTCAACCCATGAAGGGTCATTGCGCGTATAGCAGAGATCAGAGCCGTATATAGACATACTAGTATACGGCTCTGGCAGAGATGCGTAAACGTATTCATACGTCATAATTGGACACGCGCAAATCCATTCATACGTCATTAATAAACGCGCGTATGCTGGATTGAATATTCAGCTCCATAGAGGGGTAATATCACAGAAATACAATATAAATACTAGAAGCCCAACTGAATAAGCGCATAGCGTTTTAAACACAGAGATTTGTTTTTGAAAATAAAGTTGTCGAGTCCATGCAAATGAGGTAGTACGTCAGAGTTTGTTCATTTGAATAAATTACCAGACGTGGATTCATTGGATAAAATAACACATAAATACGCAAAAAGCTAAAGTAATTACGCATTGCGCACTCACTTGTGTTGCCATGGCATTTAAACACGCACTTCTCAGCAAAATTGCGCTTCATAAAACCAAAGACGCTAAGTATTTTAATTCATCTCTATTATTTTAGTTACGCGCTGTACTAACAGTTACGCGATTTCATTCAGTTAATTGCGCACAGTCAAGAAACAGGGGATTTCCATTTCCCTACTAGGAGCAAAATATTGTTTTTCATTGTGACGTCATAACAGAAGCACACACATAAATTCGTGCATGATAATTGTGAGGTTTGCGCCCGCGCATTATTATGAATGCCTTTACGCTAATATTACCATGGCAGCCAGTCTCATTAACATATAATAGACACCTTTTCTTCATTGACAATTTAACCAACTTCCATTTTGAGTTGGGGGGCCTGGGTAATATCGTCTGATATTGACTCGCAGTTTGTAGAGCTGCATACAACACGTTACGATACTAATATCATAACAATAATGACCGCTATAAAATAGAAACCCGAGACGGAAACAAAATACGTGATTTATTGAATTGAAAAACTGGCCTGTATGTGTAATAATTGAAAATATTTTATGATAATTTTTATTTGGAACAAAATGCATTTTTGAATAATTAAATCTTTTAGGTTTCATTTGATACCATATATGTTATGACTCGATGAATTTGAAAAGTCAGTGGTTATGTCAATGTTTGCTTGGAATTGCCCGTAACCAATTACCACAGTGTCCCAAGATAATGCTGTCATTCCACACATGCTAGTACCTTGTATGTCGACTGTCCTACTAACTATCGTTGAAGGTTTACCGATTTTCCCTAAATGAAGAAGAGATCCATCAGCAGGTTCGAATGTTGTTCTTTGAGCAGTTCCGGAAATGGCTCCTGCAGACGCGTCATCTTTGACCTCCTTCAGGATTTGTTCGAGTTCATCACAGAGAAGACAGTGCGCCTCCAAGCTGTCAGCCTCGAGACATCCTAGTCTATCGTTAGCGACCAGTGACACAGAACTAGCAATGCTCTTTATTCTCTGACGGTCTTTTGCCTTCAAGACATCAAGGTTATCATCGAAACCTTTCTTTAGGGACCGAAGATTCTCTAGAAGCAGATGCTCGTTCTCTTTAAGCTGCTTTGCTTTCTTCTCGTACACGTCTCTAACTTCTGTTTCGAGCTCATGAACTGCCACGTGAACCTCCTGACGACGTGCTTCGGTGTTCTGAATGTTCTTCTCGAGTTCTGTCTGTTTGTCTTTGCATCGTTCGACTAAATTGTCCACCTTCAGTTTCAACTCCTTCTCATAGTCTGATTGGTTTGTAATCTTATGATCGCGATGCGCTACGATGACACACTTGAAGCATATATATACTTTGCATATCTCGCAAAACATGTCCTTTGTTTCTTGTTTATGTATCGGGCATCTCTCTGGGTGCTGGGTAATGTTGAATTTACCGCTGCCGACTTCGGATATTGAGACAGTTTTGTGGTTGTCAAAAAAGGACGTCAACTGTTGGTGCCCATTATGACAATTTGTACACATAAAATGTCTGCATTCTGTACAATATGATATAGCAGCCTCTTGTGCTGTGCATGCAGTACAGTTTGGCGTATCCTCCAGGGAAGCATAGTCCTCCTGTGTTGCCATGACTCGATTCTCCTGGAGCTTCGTGTCAATCCTGCAGATAGGACACACCATGTGGTCTATGTCCAGGTGGGACGCGTCGTACCTATTGAGACACTTCCTGCAGAAGGTGTGTCCACAGGTCAGAAGAGTAGCGTCTTCAAAGACATCCAGACATAGCGGGCAGATCAGACTCTCGGAAGAGCAAGGAGCTTCTTCTCCTTCGTGCAGCCATTTCAAATTACAGCCAATCGACGCAAACGGAACCGTTAAAAGATCAAGGGATAGAGTATACTTGTGCTCGTTCTCCTTTGCAAAATGTCACAATGTTTAAGGACATATAAAACGTATAAAGTCACTTTGATCAGCCTTAGTTCCTAGTTTTAGTATAGAAGGTATCCAAGTTCATTAACTGAAGCTTCTTTAGCGAACTAGTTGTATGCCTGGTGAATTCAAATTACATGTATAGCCATTCCAATTGACAGTCAATTAACACAAACGGAACTGTCAATACAGTGTGGAATCGTATAGTTCTTCTGATAAAAAGAATTCACAAATATTCCAGTCCACATGGTCCATACAGTATTTCTGCTCTGTTTTATTCTTCGCTGTCCCAAAGTCCGTTAATTGCAGCTTCTTTAGCGAACTGGTTGTAGAGAAGTTTACAAAGCTGCATGGCGGGTGAATCACAGTCAACAAATTATTTGTTTTGTAATGGAGAGAAAACTGCATTCATCATGACATTTATTTCCAAGCTATGAAGTTGTGGTGTGGTGTGGCTTCATGTAAATTTACTTTATTACACCCTCCACATTAGACATTGGCCTACGTCAATTCTCATCACGTGAGTGATCATTATTGAACATCATAATACAATTATCTTGAACTTTGAGCTTTTATTTAGTGTGGTATTGGGTTGCACCCAATAATATCTTCCCATAATCTATCCTACAATTTTCTATTTAGGATATCATGATTCATGTCACATGATTCACGATTACAACCTACTACACTGCTAGTCTGTGTTTCAGACCTCATTATTCAAGTATGTTAAACACTACATCAAACCCTAATATTACAAGGTCATTATTAAGAAATTCAGAAATTTAGAACCCTTGGATGTTTGACCTGCTACCACAAAGGCCTAACAAAAATCGCAATAATTTTTTTTTCTTCAGCTTTCAGGGAATATAAAACTCGTCATACTGTGGTAACAAACACTTATACAAGAAAGCTCAGAGATTATAAAGGAAAATATATTGACCAAGTCAGCTTTTTTATCAATTTCCTCAGCTTTATGTTTGGCGACTGTATATAGGGTTTTATGGCAAAATGTCACATATAATGTGGTATATTAAAGGGGTAGTTTAGTTTTGGTAGAGAGGGCGCTGCACATCACAATTTTTTTGTAAGGTAATGAAAAACGAATTTGAGAGAACAAGCAATTTTAATGGCAGAATAAACTTTATTTGGTCAAAATCGGTCCAGAAACGGCTGAAATATCAATAAATATATATGATCTTATAATTATTTGGGGCCCAAATAATTAGATGAATTTTTCAAAAAATAAAAAAAATGCATACACTTTTTTTTTAAATTTCAAAAGCGTTTTTCAAATAGTTGTTGATGATCTCTCTATTTAATCATGATTTCAATAAAACATCACATGCATAATTTTGTATGAAAAATGGTTAAAACCAAGCCTTTTTAGAGAGCACCCTCTTGTGTTTTAATGGCTCTTTTTGAATGATAATGGGCTTTTTACTTAGTCGTTTGTAATGTTGTATACCTTTCTAGCATGGTGGAGTTATAACTATTAGTTTATAATGTTACTGTCGAGGTTTGGTTACTAAAGTTCAGCCTTACCAAAACTGTACTACCCCTTTAAAGGGACTGTAATATTGTCCAAATCCTAAAAATCCAATTGGAATTCTAGCGGTTCCCTCATACCTTGTTGTATTCTTATTTCTTATTAACAATAAAAGCATGGGACAGGTTTCGGTTTTTCAAATTTCCCTTTCGTTAAAAAGATATTTACGACTGAAGTGTTCAGATGTTAAATTATCCACTGGATCGCGGAAAGCGTGTACAAAGTGAGTGCAATGAGTTAGTGAATATCGCTTTACATTTTTGCTCATTATTCGGCCATATAACGTCCATTTAACTTGAGATTTCACACAACACTCAGTGGACCAGGGGCGTCGATCCTGGGGGGGGGGGGGACAGGGGGCGCCCCCCCCCCCCCAATGAAAATATTGGGGGCGAACATATCATTTCGCCCCCCAAATAATTCCAAAAATGAGGAAGAAAAATATCGAGTAATATAATGCCAAAGAGGGGAAAGACACATTTATCAATAATTAATCTTTAAAAATAGCTGTTTTTTTTTAGTTTGAAAAGGACTGTAAATCTCTCTTTTTGCCGCATACAGTTTCTCATATTTTTTTTGTTTTGAAATAATATTTTATTTTTCTCTCAAACAACAAATATACAATGTAAATCATTTGCAATACAAATCATATTTTTCAACATAGTCATATTTAAAATCATAGTTGATGTATACAATCCACATATAATTACAATTAAATGATCCTTAAAGATATAATCCTGATCCTAATATATTCAATTCACAGCTACTGTAGGTTTGTTTTAACATATTTTCAAAAAATCATTTTTTTGTTTCATAGAAATAAAAAACCCAATATATTTCATTTGAGAGAATATCATTTAAATGCAACACTGGTTTCCTTAGTAATGTTTCCTTTTCTCTCAAATTACAGTTATATTACAGAGAACCCATTTTAAAATAAACGTATAACCGATACAAAACACAATCAATGTATTCATACACAATTCTTTAAAAAAAAAGAAAAAAAGAAAGGAGAATTACAAAAAATGTATACACCATTATAACTATTTATCTATATAATTACCTGTTATCAACATAAACTAAATAATAATCATTATAGTTCGAGAGAAATTATGCAAGAAAGTGGAAAGATAACAGAATAAAAAAACGAAGACAGAAAAGGAAGGGAGGCGGTAGAGAAGAAAGACAAATACAAAAACAAACACTCGGAATTTGGTGTCTCTGTCTCATAATCTAAGCAGAAAGTGTGTCCCATTTTCTATAGTGGATACGCAACGTCCCTCTCTGTTCAGCTATCTTTCTTTCTTCCTCTTTATTTTTCATTAATGTATCTTTAATATCTCTAATAGTTGGAGGATAATCCTTCGTTCTACTATTAACAAATATCATACTTTTTATCAAAAGTATAACGTGATTTAATACTTGGTCTTCCCCTACATTATTAACCTTCATTCCCACATGAACCCCTTTCCAATCTATATTTTTTAATTCTTTTAAATCAAACTCATTACCACAGTCTACCCAAATCTGTTTTACTTTTTCACAAGAAAAAAACAAGTGTTCATATGTTTCCTGCATTTTATGACAAAAAGAGCATAAATTACTATTTACTATATGAAAAGTATACATATGTTTGTTTGTATAAATAAGATTATAGAGCAATTTAAATTGAAACTCCCTCAGTGTACTATTAAGCGTAGATTTTTGGGGACGTACACAAATATTCTCATTGTCCTTTCCAACAACATTATATAAGTGTTCTATATTGCGAACTGCAAAAGACTTCTCCACCCTTAAATTTAACAAATGTGCATATATACTTTTTGAAGTTATACCACATAATAAATAGTCTTTTTCATTCAATCGAAACTCCAAATTTAATTCAGTATCCTCTATTCCATTATAATTTCTACTTAACAATTGTTTCCATATAAATGGTATATTTTCAAATATTTGTTTTACTATATCTATCTCTAACCTGTCTAAGCCTAATCTAATAAATTCATGAACAGACTTTATTCTACCATTACAATCAACTATATGATGTATTTTATAGACATTTTTCAAAAATAATTTTTCATTAAAATAAATCTGTCCATTAATTCGAATGAATCTATTATTTAAAAAAATTTCATTTCTACTTCCAATTTCCTTTAATAAAAAATCTTTTGAACCAATCCAAACTTCTAACATTTCCCTATAAAAAACCGGAAGTGACAAATTCAATAAATCGAATGAAACATTACAAAAAAGAACCAACAAACCTCCTACTTCCCGAGTCAGAAATTTAAAAACTCTTTTCCATCCCATCATGGATTCCCCCAAAATGAGTCTCTTAATCCACATTATTCTCTGTGTACGAATAAATAATTTAAAATCAATCATTTTTAATCCCCCCTTTTCATAATTCAAAAAAGTAACTTCTCTTTTAATTTTGTCTTTACCATGCCACAAAAAATCAAATGTCAGTCTATTTAAATCTTCTATGACCCATGGCGGTACTGGGGTGAGTGATGATACATATATTAATTTAGAAATCACAAACGTCTTTATTGCAAGTTTCATTTCGGTTGCGGGAACTCACCTTTCGAAATGTGTTGCGGCAGTGAAATTTCTCAAACGCACACCTCAAACGAAGTTCATTAAATCCTCATCTATAGCACGCCGTCACAGAAAATAAAATAATCTGAAATAATATATCTTTCAGTCAATTCGGTCCATATGCGCTGAACGCAAATCAAATTGGAATATCATGTCCCCCCACATTTGAAAGTGGAGGAGATTGTCCCCCTCCCTTTGTCATTATGTATGTTTGGTTCCATACTTATATACTTCATATTATGTGAAATTTCTGTCTCAGGTGTGCACCAAATCGCACAAAAGCTCCCTACTGTGGTAGGGGACACCCCCTCCCACACCCTCCCCCGCTCGGTCGCTTCGCTTCCTCGCCATGTCTCCCCTCCACTTTTGAGAAGTTGTTGACGCCCTTGCTTAGTTTCATGGGAGCTCAATGCCCTAGACTATATTGATGGCTCTATAGTATACAGGATCACGTGGATCCATCTCATGCAAGGCTCAATCTTTTCCTCGCTACGCCTTTTAAAAATACGTTACGAGTAGGTTCACTATTTTATACAATTTGGAGTTGCAAATGTCTGAAATCTAAAAGACCCCCATTATTTTCCCCAAATGTGGGTGCCCCCAAAGTCAGGTCTTCGAGCCATCAGAACACTTTCAATGAGCGCATAATAAAACTTCCGGGCATGCCAATGTGGGGCTTTTAGCTCTCTCAGTGGTCACTCTGGAAAAATTACCAAACCTTTTTGCACATGTCAACAAAGTTAGATCCCTTTAAAGAACAGTATAGGATGTGCACAATTGGAACCAGACATAATGTATGTAAATAACTGAATTTACAACTCTTAGTTAGAATTGCACCAGAAAGAAAATATTGCATCTATATATATTATATATATAATCCAATCTCTATGTTGTCTAAATCCATATTGCTCTCTAAATCACGATCACTGGAAAATTGTTTGATGACATTTGTACGCACTGTGAGCGACGTTTATTTATGTGATAATACGCTCATAAAAAATACTGAACAATTACTGCATGTGTACAGGATTCCATGCGTGCACTCACAGCATCACAGTGGCGCTTGGCCACTAGTAATACAATTTATTTCCTTTGTGGTGTAATGTTACTAATGTATGCACATATTTCAATGTATGCGTACATTTTAAGTTCCTCAAGCAATTCAAATAAAAATGTTAAACTTTTTCATTTATCAACATTCCTTCTAAGAGTAATGTAGAAAGAAAGTGAAATCAACTTGGATCATGAGTGAAACTTTTGGGTGGTGTTGGTGACTGAGGACTATTATTTTGACATGTGCACTTCTATTGGTCCAATAGAAGTGCACATTTATGCCCATATGTGTCATTTCATATTTTCATTTTGACTTTCACAAGTCATCATTACTGTATATACCTTGCCCCATAGCAGGTTATTTAGAGAGAAAAGCAATTATTTGTTTATATTTTTTATATTTTGGTAGTCAGAACTCAGGTGCCTAGCTATTTTATGAGTTCAAAAAGAGCTTTTTGCTTTCTGAAAAAGGATGTCTTTTTCTATTTTGTGAGTTTACTATTGCAAGAGTTCAAAGAATGGTTTCTGAAGAAAAAAAAGATTACTTTTGCTGTGTCATATTTCTGTTAGAAAAACAGAATTTAGGTGCTTTGATAAATTGTGATTTTAAAAAAAGAAGTCAAAATGGTAATAAACAAATTACTTTTATCCAGGGCCTCTAGACTATATGCTATCATTTTATTTAATGACAAATATAAAATTTAATTGATTGAAATTTATAATTGAAATATAATCTGAAATCATTGGGATTCATGATATTTTACTTTTGCACAACACTTGTATGGACTGTCTAATATTCGAATTCCCTGCAGTACATGCACGTCATAGCTGAGGCATGGCTTTTTCACCATAAAAAATATCAAAACAAATTATGATAATTATGTTATTTGCTCAATTTGGGCCTGTAGGAAAAGGATTCATTTTGAGCCCATCAAGATTTTGATTAGAAGTTTGTATTTTAAATTTATCTGAAATATCTGTTTGAATTATGATGTGTAAATCTATTTGCTTTTAAATGTGGAATTCTGTTTGAAATATGTGTATTTTCTTTCTCTTCATGGTCGAAAGGTTAAACTATGTTAAACCAGAGGCGTCGATCCGGGGGGGGGGGTGGGGCAGGGGGGCGGTACGCGCTCTCCCAATGAAAATATTGGGGGGCGTACATATCCCAATAATTCCAAAGATGAAGAAGGAAATTAGTGGATATAAAAGACGGGAATAAACTACATAATCAAGCGTCAATTTTAGTCTGAAAACTCTGCAAATGTCGATTTCGGGCCAAAACCACTATCTCGGCACAATTGTTGAAATATTGTGTCATCAGTGATCCTGCTCTTCTAGTGAAGAGATTTAACTTTACACCACCAACATTTTCCTTGTATTTGATAATGAGGGTCCTTCTAGTAAAAGTTACCATAACTTTCAAGCGATTTAAAATAAAATAAGCAAATGACAGGGGTTAGAATATGACCGAGTTACCTAAAACCCCATGTCGCCAAGACAAACATTATTTTTTCCAGTTTGGTACAAATATATGAGTACATGGAAGCAGAACAAGTGCGGTTTCATTACAGCAGCACAGCATTCCATAAAATGTAATAAAAGTTTTGATGATCCCACTTCATTTAAAATTTGAATGTCCATTGGAAATATGTCGCCAAATCTACTGAAACATACTTTACTGTTATTATACTAAATAATTGGATATGATTAGATGCTGATATCTGTACAATTATATTTTTTCTAACGATGAGAACATTGCACACAAGTAAAACATGTTTGAACATCAAGATACAAAATAAATTTGACCGGGAACATTATGAAACAGACAGCATAAAAAGGTAGATTTAAGAGGTGTAACATACGTTACTACGATTTCAAAATATAGGCAGCTACTGTAATATGAACGACTATTCTGGAGTTAAGGCCAATGAAGTACAAAATGAAAACTAAGTTCAACTAAATATTGCCAATTTAACCGATTGAATGCAAAGATGAAACTTACGTGACGTAACATACGTGACCATGCATTCCTAATTGTGTGTATAATATAATGCATTACTATCTAAATTGAAGTTACATTCGTATACGTCATTTATATGTGGTACAGGGTCAGCTGAGTAGCCAATTGAAATGTCAACATGGTGGCCAAAAAAACACTAATGTAACTTACGTTACCCATTGTGACACTTCCGTTAACGCCCAGTCACATATCACCGTATATCATTAACGGACCCTCGACTATATAGATGCGAGGTTCACAAATATTTTTGTATGGTTTTACACACACTTTGCTGCTTATTTTCATGATTGCAACCTTCAATTACCAACTTTAAAGCTAGCTAGCTCTCATGTAAAATGTTGAGAGTAACGTATGTTACACCTCTAAATTAAAATTAAGCACAGTATTCTTGCAGAGTAATATTAGGTGATCATATTTTCGGATTATATACTCTTATGTATGTCCTTTAGATTGGCATTGAAAGTTAACGTTTTGCAAATACTTTATTTCATAACTTTTTTGACTTTTCAATTGTGCCGAGATAGTGGTTTTGATATTTTCGCGCGCATGATATAGATTAACAGCAAGATTAGTCTTATGCCAGTTTCATTACGGTTACGGGAACTAGTTTTGAAATGTGTTGGGCAATGTAATGCTTTCTCAAACGCACATGAATGAATCATAGGTTGAAATAACATTTATCTATAGAACAACGATACAGAATAATACATTGATAAAATGTAGTATATCTTTCAATTATGTCAACAAGCAAGGCAAATTGGCAAACTCATTTTGAATTCGGAAAGACGGAGCGTTTAATTGCATCTTTACGATTGGTTGCATCTCTTTATGCAACACCGCTAGTTGAGAAAGAGAAGGGCGCTAAATATCTGTTTGTACTTTGGAGACTATTATATTTAAAGTTAAGAATCCTTGTAGACACTCAATCAATCTTTCTATTATTATTGATAAACATTTCTAAAGCATTGCCTAGAGAATGTTCATACCTACGAGATGGTATGTATAACTCAACATCACCCAAAATCAACTTAACGCCCGTATTCTTACCGGTTGATGTTTTTAATGTTATCTTATCTGTCTGGCCCGGTTTTCAAAAAACAAAGCCAATAACTGTAACGTTTCAGGAGTTGTAATTGCTACATAGCAACAGCTATAATGCTCTATTTATATATCAATTAGATGTTGCTTATATGGAAGATAAATTATTTGGATATTTGCAACAATTGAACAAGTTTTATGAAACAGGCAGGTTTTATGAGTGCAGTTCTGCTAGGTATATCATGTATATATTATCATTATTTCTTTTATTGCATGGTGTTCTGTGTTTGGGCGTTTGATCTTTGCATGGTGTTACGTGGTAAACATTGTTATAAACAAATGCACGTTTTCATTATTGCACGGGTTTGCGGTGCTTTATATTTTTAATTTATCTGATCGCCGAGCAATCAAGATTGTATATAATAGATTATTGGTTTTAATAAAACCATTTATTGAGATATATTGAATCAAACTGCTGTCATTGTGTCATTGGTTATTTATCATGTGACTAGTTCAAGAGTGTCAGTGAGGTACAAGTCTATAGGGTGTTTCACAAAGATTCTAAGTTGAACTTGACTCTAAGTTGGACCTAACAATTATGGCAAGCCATTTGTAACCTTGGAATAAAATATATTCAAAAGGCAAGTATTTTTAGACTTTCCATACATTTTCCATCAAGAACATGAAAGCTCCTTGATAATAGAAAATATTCATGATTTAAATCAAAATGTTATGCTTTTTAAAATAATTTGTTCAACCATTTGTTCAAAGAAACTAACAGCTATCCATAATTTGCAAGTCCAAATTGGAGTCAAGTTCAACGAGGGATTTATGTGAACCCCCCCCCCCCCCCCCCCCCGGGCTTGAACGCCAAACAAAACCTGATGATTTGTGTGGAAATGTTTAGAACGAGTCTGAATTTCCAGGTGACCAATTGTCTTAACTCTGGCTTTTGCCTAAAAACTGGCATCCCTGATATAAATCGATGTACAGTACCTCGTCCAGTACATGTGTAAAGTGGAACCTCATTATGAACGGCTCTGATATAACAAACCCCCTTTAAATGAGTACATTTTGCAGCTCCAAGCTCTACATGTTTGTTTTTACCCTGATATAACAAGGTATATAGGCCCTAAGCTCTTGTTATAACGAGGTTCCACTGTATAGAACGAGTAATAAGCCAGCATTCAACATAATGCATATATACAATATCCTGGCAAACAATGCCAATAAACATGTACATGAATCCGCTGAATATAACTGAGCACCTAGCAAGCTCCAAACTCAACCCTGCCTCAAAAAGAAAGAAGAAATAAATTTGACTGTGTCAGTATGAAGCCCACTATCCCCCAGATTATCATGGAGTCCAATATAGGGCACCTACCAATCAAGTTTGGTTACAAACAGATGCAGGGTTGGAAAGTTATCAACCCTAATAGACTCTTGCAGGTAAACTTTCACATTTGACCCCGTTTGACCTTTGACCTACTTATGTGACCTTTGACCCCAGAATATCATGGAGGCCGATAAAGGGCATCTACCAATCAAGGATACAGCTGATTTTTGCAAAGGGGGGGGGGGGGGGGGCCTCCAACTTGCGAGCTCGTAAGCATGAGCCGTTTTGGGGCCTTTGGCCGAGGTCCACGTACTGCATGGACAGAGCCCCCTGAGTCTTTTCAAAGTCCCCAAATTGGCTAACAGCTGGGAGGGGGGTCTCAACTCTCGAGCCCAGGAGCCCCTCCCTCGCTACACCAGTGCCAATATATAATAGAGCTTATAGGACCCATAGTTAGAGGATATAGTCTATTAATATTGGATCGCATCATCATGTCATAGCAGTGTATTGGATGTATCCAAATAATATTCCAAAACAATAAATAAATAAGGGGGAAATCTGGGGGAAATATGCTTATAGAAAGTGCAGAAATTTTGTATCGCATAGTGATATCTTTAAAAGAATATATTATATAATCTTTGAGAAAGCACCAATTTCAAATGTGTAGAATGATATACACTACTCACTGTGCTCCATATTTGTGCTGAAATATATTATGTCTTCCACACTTTGCATGCCATCATTTAATGAATGTAACAATGTTATGCTGCACAATGATTGGAATATGATTTGCCCAATATCATAGAATTGCATGTTTTTAAATGTTTTTATTATTATATAGGCGGGTTCCTGTATTTTCATCTGAGGGATGAGACAATATACATAGGAAGGGTTCAACACTAGCACTGGCCCGACTGTCTTTGTACACAAACTATATTATTATCGGAAATAATATCGCTAGTGATATTCGTTTGTCTCGCAATGTATGGTCAAACTAGGAATCTAAAAGATCATGACGTTTCGTGTGCCGCTGCAACACTTTTTAAAATGATATTATCTAATGTAGACAATCGGTATTTATGCTCTACCGTGGCTCCCAACGCAGAATCTCACATAAGCGAGCACGTACCCGATAGGTCAAAAACGGGCCGCGTCAATTGGCCGGTGCACACGGGCAATCAACCAATCAACGGAACGCCGCCTACCGAACCAGCGTACAATACGTCGCCATGACACTCCCCTACAATCCGGCCCCCCACCGGTTGATTCGAAACCCACGGACGAGCCAAGCCACCTTCTTGCTACAACGCTCATATCTACGTATCAATTTCTGGGCTGGGCGCCCGTATGTTCAATCAATAATAGTAAATATATTATCCATTGCGGATATAGTATCGGAAATAATATCGCTAGTGATATTCGTTTGTCTCGCAATGTATGGTCAAACTAGGAATCTAAAAGATCATGACGTTTCGTGTGCCGCTGCAACACTTTGTCAAATGTGTGTGTGTGTGTATCTTATGTTTAATTGGCGTCTCAATCATACATGATTATTTACGCCATTCTTTGTTTATTTTATTTAATGTGCATCCATGCACATACATATATACACATATACGCATATATGTGTCTATAAATACAATATAATATTTATCTAATTACTTCAATTACGAGGGGCTGGGGCAAGGCGTTCAGCACCTGACTAGTGCCGGTACACTAGTTCGCGGAGGCCACGAAAAAACCCCAGTAATTACTGGAGGAAACGTGGATGCGTCCGAGGATGCTACACGAGGGCGCACTCCCTGTCTCCTTGCTAATTACTTATTGGTATATTATAAACTATTATACTTCTATAAATAAAGGGTAGTGCTTTTATAAGCATATTATATTTATTACTATTTTATTCATTCTCATATTAGCACATTATAGTTCTAGATATAATGTGGCTAGTACGTTATTACACAATATACATTACATATTATAATTTAACACATAAGTAAACTTGAAATCATAACAATTACTAATTATAAATGTAAAAAAATAAATTAAATAAAAATGCAGTGTGCATTATAACAATTCGTTCCTCAATATAAATTGAGAGGTTCACTGCTACACGTGTTATACAATAAACACAAACATACATAAAGCGTACTTAAATTACAGTTGCCCACTGCGATTTACTAATTATATTACAATTACACAGTCCAATTTACATGATTCACTATTGTACATCTACACGTGAACACATACTGACATGTTATACACAAATATACAAATTACAATTGCACATTACAAATACCAACGTATAATCATTCATTTCACACTGAGGAAAATCCCTCCTCAAATGTGAATTAATTTTATTTTTCATTTATTTATCTATTTATAAACACTATTACACATGATACAAACATATAAACTTTTTTTGTATTTTCATATTCATTGTGAATATCAACAAAATGTATGCCCCTCTTCAGACGGACCGGTGATCGGGACTCCCGCCTCATTCATCGGCCCGTCTTCAGGGGGCTACATTTCCGACATAAACATCTTGTATGGATATAACGTTACTAAAGTATTTGTCAAATGATATTATCTAATGTAGACAATCGGTATTTATGCTCTACCGTGGCTCCCAACGCAGAATCTCACATAACCTATCGGGTACCTATCGGGTACGTGCTCGCTTATGTGAGATTCTGCGTTGGGAGCCACGGTAGAGCATAAATACCGATTGTCTACATTAGATAATATCATTTGACAAAGTGTTGCAGCGGCACACGAAACGTCATGATCTTTTAGATTCCTAGTTTGACCATACATTGCGAGACAAACGAATATCACTAGCGATATTATTTCCGATACTATATCCGCAATGGATAATATATTTACAACTATATTATTATTTCAATAAAAGGTTGATGCACTCTCCAAACATGAGTATTATTTCACTTGTGTGTAACTTGAATGTAAGTAGAATCTTATAAAAGAAAATTAAAGTATATTTCTATTTCACCCCTGTTAAAACGTTTGCTTAGTATTGTTTATTTAATCACATTGTGGACAACAAACTTGCATTAGAATTTGAATGTTAATTTTTGCATGTGCTGTTTTCAATCGAAATTATGAAGAAAATGATGTACACACCAGTTTATGTTGAATGCACGACGCACTAAAACATTTATACAAACATAGACACTTCCCTTATTCTTTCCAAGGTATACTGCCTTGTTTTTGTATGAGATTGTGTCACTGTCTTCATACAGTGAAACCTTGTTATAACGAGCACCTCGGGCCCATTGAATGTACCTTTTTGTATCTGATATCTTGTTGTATCAGGGCTTACAATAAGAACCAGGACCTGCGAAATAAACTCGCTTTATCAGGTACCTCGTTATAACAGAGTTCCTTTTAATATTGTTTTTAATATTGAAATGTTTCTTATAGAGCGGTAATACAAGAATGAGCATTTGTACAAGCAAGAGTCTAGATATGGGTGGTGGTGGTTGTGGTGGCGGTGGTAGTGGGTGGAAGGGGGGCTGTACCCTAATATACGAAACTAATAAGTGTCGTACCCCCCCCCCTCTCAACATCATACGGTACAGATTGAATATTATAAGCACTTCAACGAAATTGCATTGTATACACTGTGGCACGACAGGTAGTACTACTGCAAATCGCACAGATTGTAGCTTGCTACTTGCTAGCGATTTAGCGCTTACCTCGACCAACCATGCAACTCTGAATTTTTGTCCAGTTGTCGCTAATATTTGTCCTATTTGGCTTTCTGAATAAGAAAAATTTAGCTGGGTGTTAAGCCGTCATTCAACTTCACGCCGGTCCAACATTAATATATTTAAATGCAATAGACCGCTTCTGTAATGTATGCAAATAATATGCGTATGGCGTAAGACTCCCCGTTGGCAAGCTTAACAATAGTAACTAGGTCCGGCAAGCTCCGGCAAACTTAGCTTGCCGGACCTAGTTACTATTGTTAAGCTTGCCAACGGGGAGTCTGACGTCATAGGCATATTATTTGCATACATTACATAAGCGGTCTATTAGTCCGCACCACCGATCTTTTGTTGCAATTGTTCTCAATTCGACTAACAATGTCGTGGAATACCAAAATGCTTGTGGAATTTAGACAGATGGGTTGTCATGCTAGGTAAGGCCTACCATAGCGAAATAGCCTGTCAGCCTTTTGTGAATACCAGCTAAACCTAGCGGACATCGAAATGGTAATTTGATCAGCCAACGAGCTTATCGGGGTTTCATGAATATGGGCACAGAACCTTTGTTAGGGGGGTATTATCTGTTCATGCATGGGAGGTTATCTTTTCACGCATGTGATATAATCTTCCCATTGAACAAAAGACATTTTGTAGATCTATCCAGTGCTTGTGATCAGCTATTGTCCGTGAGCGTAGTAGAAGCGTAGGGCGGTGTGATGGCACCAGCAGTGCCTGATAAATCGCACTTACTGCCCGTCATAGCATCGAACAACAATCAATACGTGCGCCATGTGTAGTGTTCATTCAGTTATGTGCCGAGAGAAGGGGCATATTATAGGAAGTGACTAGGAAGGGGTAACACTGCCGCAGGTGCGTTTTGTTGGCTCTCCAACATGTCCTGCATGTGAACTCACTAGTGCGTGTACTTTGCTGTATAAATTTACTTTGTAACGGGCGGTAGGCTATGTTGTTCGATCATACATAATGTGGCATATGGTTTATGATGGAACTGTGTATGACACCTAAATGCACCTTTGCGTCAACAGGCGGGGGACGGGGGGACATGCCCCCCCCCCCCCCCCACACTTTTTGCATAAGTGTATACATAATGATGTTTGATTATTTTACCCTGACATACATGTATTATGTGAATTTTCTGTCTCCGGTATGCACCAAATCGCACAATTTCAAGCCCAAAAGTGCAAAAGCTCCCTGCAGTGGGAGGGGTTATCTGAGATTATCTCAGTTTGTTGTGTAACTTGCGTATGGTCTGGGGTGAGTAATTTTTCTGCATTGGACCACGTATTTCCCGTGTAGGCTGGCATTTCTCTGGCTGCTTGTGTGACGTGCACCAAATTGCATCATTTCAAGTATATAAATGCAAAATCTTCCCCGTAGGAGGGGGATATACCCCTCCCAAACCCTTCCCCTCTGGCTCTGCCCCAGCCCTCGGTCGCTTCGCACCCTCGGGACTCATTCTTGGCTGTAGGCTATGTTATTGGATCATACATAATGTGGCATATGGTTTATGTTGGAACTGTGTATGACACTAAATACAATATTTGTGTGTGTTGGGGTGCATATTTATTAGTGTGTCAATTATTTGTTTTCTTCTTGAAAAATATATTTCAAATTTCTGGTCGATCAAATCATAACACGCTTTCCTAGATACAGTTAATCTTAAGCCCGACTTTCCTATCTAGGTATGCACCAGATTGCACAATTTCAAGTCCAAAAATGCAAAAGCTCCCTACCGCTCCCCACCCTCCCCTCACGCAGTAACTTCGCTCCCTTGCAATGTCTCACTCTCACCTCTGGCTCAAGTTGGCAACCCTGTGAGTGTGGTTGGGCATGAGCCCCTACAAAAAAAATCGTGAGCCGCCTTAGGTCTTTGCCTCGCCAATCCAAAACTGCTTCCGGTGCGCCTGATTCCTACTCCTAGCGTTCTAGTGCAAAGCTATGCATTTTCGTCCGACTGTTGCCGACAGAAAACATGAAATAATTCGTACCAGAGTATATTTCTCAGCTAGCTTAAGAAAACGTTAGGAAGACACATTTTCAAATATTTTTGGACATTATCATTGAACATGTCATTCCTAGCGCTATAGTGCAAAGCTATACATTTGCATAGTGACTATTTTGGGCCGACAGCCGGAAAACATGAACAAAATCGTACCAGATTTCTTACCTAAGTTTGTACACGACTCGGAATAATAGATCATTATCTTCATAATCCAGGGTCGATTTATTTCGGATGGACAAAAAATTAGGAAATATCAGCACTTTTTTAGCCACAGCTGTGTGATAATTCAGAGTCCGAAATGGCCGATATACACTGTATGTAGTAACAGCGCAAGTGCGCTACCGCACACTCGCCCCTGAACTGTTTACTACATACATGACATACAATGTATATCGGCCATTTCAGTCTCGTGACTATCGCACAGCTGTCGCTAAAAAAGTGCCCATATTTCCGAATTTTTTGCTCATCCGAACTAAATCGACCCTGAATTATGAAGATAATGATCTAATATTCCGAGTCGTGTATTTTTATTTTTTTTAATTGTAAATTTAGGTAATCAATACATTCTGGTACGATTTTTGTCATGTTTTCTGTCGGCCCAAAATAGTCCCTATGCAAATGTATAGCTTTGCACTAGAGCGTTAGGAATGACATGTTGAATGATAATGTCCAAAAATGTATGAAAATGAGTCTTCCTAACGTTTTCTTTAGCTATTTCTTACCTGAATTTGTACACGATTCGGAATATGGGATCATTATCTTCATAATACAGCATGTCCAGGGTCGATTAAGTTCGGATGGCCAAACAATTCGGAAATATCGGCACTTGTTGTTAGCCCGGGGGGGGGGGGGGGGGGTCTGTCCTCATAGAAAGGGGGTATCATGCGTGACCAAGGACTTGCCAAAAGCACCCTAAACAAGTATTTGCGTGGTGCAAAAAATACACTCCAAGTAAGTATGATTATCGGTAATTTGCTACCCTAAGTAAGTAATCAATTTTTTGTAAACCCCTAAGCAAGTTATAACTATTTTTGATACCCTAAGTAAGTAATCAATTTTTTGTAAACCCCTAAGCAAGTTATAACTATTTTTTTATACCCTAAGCAAGTAATACTATTTTGATATTTTGCCAAAATTCAAAAGTTGCGAGGTTATTGTCTTATATGAAAGGAAACGTCATTTAATAGCATGCCTGCAAAAATTAGGGCTTGAAATCTCTTTTTCGTGGAGTTATAGACCTAAAACTGAATAAACTGAGGGACGTCGGTTAATTAGGTACATACGTATTTTCGGCCGGTGAGTAAGTTTGTACATAGATTTCACGGAGTGCCAGATCGGTATGCATGACCCCTACGTGACCCGCGCTAACTACGTGACTCGCGCATAAGTACTAATGTGTGAGCGTTTACCAAGCAAAATACCCAAACATCGCTTAAACTGACTACATGTAATTATATATTCTTTCTTTTTGAGATCTTTTTCCGTGACATACGTTAACAAATGTCGGCTTCACCTGTTCACAATACCTTTACGAGAATTAGTACTATATTGTTGTAATATTATGCTAAATCAGTTGAACTCCTTTATTGACCGATATATAGTTTAAATGGAGGGACGCATTCGTTTTTCATTCGTAGAATCCAAATTAGAGGGCTGTTCGCTCTGATTTTTTTTGCGTGTTACATTGATCCCCATCCGTCAACTGAAAGCTGTTCAGACGTTTTGTAAAAGTGGACCTGTCCCTTTAAAACTATCAATATGTAAATAGAAATACAAAGTCTATCTATTTTATACAAATCAAAACAAGTTTTATTCTGTGCATTGAAAGCGTCTTGATGGCTGGGAGCCCTGAATGGTTTGAGTCAAGGGGCAGCCACATTGGGATCCTTAATCTTAAAGCTTATTTTTCACGGACTAGTGGTCAAATGGCCTTATAACAGTGGCCCAGGGGGCGCATCAACCCGACAGCTTGTTGATATTATCACTTTTGAAATCAAAGAATTTTAAAATGGACTTTTTGCATTTTAGCAAAGGTATACAAATACAATAGTGGATTTTGTTTATGGGTTAATATAGCGTGCATGACAATGCAGTACAGTGGCAATGCAGTACAGTGGGGGAAGTGGGGGGGGGGGGGGGGGGGGGGCGATGCGAGGGAGCAAAGGAGTGGCCAAGCCCGAAAGCGCGAAGCGCCCGAGGGGGGGGGGAGGGGATGGTGTGTGAAGGTGGTGGGGGGGGGGGGGGTTATCCCCATTCCCACGGTAGGGAGCTTTTGCAATTTTTCACTGGAAACTATGCAATCCGGTGCATACCTTGGAAGGAAATATTATATATTATATTCCACATACTAAGAATCTTGCTCTACGATTGGTCAAAAGTTAATCACGTGATGAAATATAGTTTCGCCCATTCGTTACACTCTGTAGATATCTTGGGTGAAAGTGCGTTGCACTCACTAGATAAAAAGTACTATCTACACTCCGCGGTTGCATTGAATGGAATTGCATACAGCCCTTTGATAATTCTCACTTTTATGGAAAATGTTCACACTTTAAATCCACTTTGCCCCCATATACACTAATTGTACTCATTATGTAACTGCAATAGATGCTCCCTTTAATATAAGGAAATAAGTACTGTAGTTGGGTTTTTTTCTCGTAAATTGTACTTCATTAAAATGTGATTTATATATGAAGACTTAAATTAAATAGTCAGTAATGAGATTATGTTATTTTACAGTTAAAACTTGTTTGATTGTTTTGAATTTAATGTTGATTTTATTTATACTAAGTTTAAATCATTAATATGATTTACTCGGTAATTAGGAGTAATGGGTAATTTGAAGTTTGTTCAATTGAGTTATGCTTGCTGTTATATACTTTGTAACCTTGTGAGAAAAAAATTAATTTCCATGAATTTAGACAATAAAATCAATCAATCAATTGTCGGCGATTTCGCATCGGACTGAATTTGGTGAATTTGACTCTGCAGCTCGATTTGCTGCAGAGACAATTCAGTCAGTGAGTGCATGCAGTAGTGGCGATGATTAATGATGTAAATTACTAATAAATTCCCACTCCAGAGTAGACAGACTGGGTTTAGGCCCAGTCCCATACTGACGATTTTCACGGCGAATCGCAACGATTTGACGTTCGTCGAGAAAATCGCTTAGGTCGTGTTGCATCGTATTAAATCGTGTCGGTTCTTCCCCCAAACCATGGGCATAGATCTGTCATTTATACCCATTCAACTGGGGGATGATCTATTAATTCACCCCCACCCCCTTATGAATAGGTATTACGTAAGCCCATGCCCAAAACCGTGGCTAAATCGAGTTGATTCGTTGCGAGTCGTTGCGAGTCGCCGTGAAAATCGTCAGTATGGGACTGGGCCTTTACTAATTGTGGCAAATCAAATCAAAACCCTTGATTTTTGTATTAAAGGGGTAGTATAGTTTTGGTAAGGCTGAACTTAAGTAACCAAATCTGGACAGTAACATTATAAACTAATAGAAATAACTCCACCATGCTCAAAAGGTATACAAAATTACAAACGACTAAGTAAAAAGCCCGTTATCATTCAAAAAGAGCCATTAAAACACAAGAGGGCGCTTTCTAAAAAGGCATTGGTTTCATCCATTTTTCATACAAAATTATGCATGTGATGTTTTATTGAAATAATAATTAAATAGAGAGATCATCAACACCTATTTAAAAAACGCTTTTGAAATTTTTTGAAAAAGTGCAAGCATTTGTTTTATTTTTTGAAAAAATCATCTAATTATTTGGGCCCCAAATAATTATAAGATCAGATATATTTATTGATATTTCAGCCGTTTCTGGGTCGATTTTGACCAAATAAAGTTTATTCTGCCATTAAAATTGCATGTTCTCTCAAATTCGACACTCAGTTTTTCATTACCTCACAAAAAAATTGTGATGTGCAGCGCCCTCTCTACCAAAACTAAACTACCCCTTTAACATACGGTATCCTGACAATTCTGAATGCGCCATTTGAATTAAAACATTTTATCCGAAATTATCACATCAATAAAATAAATAAACATACATCGCTAATAAAAGGTGTTTTTCATAAAATGCTTTTTGTAACGAGTATTCAAATTTGAATATATGTATAATCTGCTACACAAATTGAAAGACAAGCACATTTATAATGATGCACATGCTTGAGTGGATCGGTAAGAATTGGATGCACGAGTTTAACGTTGGAATGGTCTAAAACCCACTCGGTGCGCTCGTGAGTTTAAACCATTCCAAAGTGCATCATTTGTATAATGAATGATATCTGAACATTTGTTTGTGTAGGTAATCTTTAAAAAGATTAATGATCATATCCATGTCGATAGTTTGTACTGCACACGGTCTAACTTTGTTCAGTCTGGCCTGTCAAAACAATCTACCAACCAAAACATATGAAAACGAGAGTTTACACATTGCTGATAAATATATTTTTTGTAGGAAATCTTCCGAGAATTAATAATCATATACATGTCGATAGTTTGTACTGCACACAGTCTAACCGTTGAGGTGGTATTTGTAGACTCAAATTCCCCTGGTTTAACTCTGTTACGATTTTGATAGGCCAGAACAATCAACCATACATAACATATGAAAACAGAGTTTATGGGGACATCAATTACGTGGCTAATAAACATGATAAATATCTTTTTTGTAGGAAATCTTTTTTAAAGAATTAATGATCATATCCATGTCGATAGTTTATACTGCACACGGTCTAATTTTGTTACTTATAATTTTGACAGGCCAGACTGAACAATCAACCAACCAAAACAAATATGAAAACATAGTTTATGGGGACACCAGTTAGTATACATTGCTAATTTTTAAAAAAAATTAGGAAATCTTCCGAGAATTAATAATCATATACATGTCGATAGTTTGTACTGCACACGGTCTAACCGTTGAGGTGGATTTGTAGACCCACATTTCCCTGGTCTAACTCTGTTACGATTTTGATTTGAGAACAATCAACCAACCAAAACATATCAAAACAGAGTTTATGGGGACATCACTTCATTTGCTAGTAAGTATCTGTAAATATTAATTTGTAAAACTTTGACTGATCGGTCTTCCTTATCACTGACATCAGCGGTAGGCTGATGTAGCTGGTATGAGATTGCAGCAACGATTTTTTTCTTCTTCATATAATATTGATTACATATTTTGTTTTAAATCATACATTTGATAATTAAATTGTTATGATTTATGTAACCAAATCATTTCTAGAATTCAAACATATAGAGGAGACTGAATAGAAATATTTTAAATGATTGCAAATGAGCAAAGAAAAATAGGCTTCGCCGGGAATCAAACCCGAGACCTCCGGATTGCTAGACCGATGCTCTCTACCCTTGAGCCACAAGACCCTTGAATGGGGGACGTTCCCATGAAACCCTTTTCATTGCTCGATTAGTCAGAAGCTACATAAACCGGGCACTAATCCAATGATAATGCGCGGGATCACACGAAGTGATGCAGCAATGAAAAAGGTTTCATGGGAACGTCCCCCATTCAAGGGTCTTGTAGAGTACCGGTCTAGCAATCTTGATGTTTCGGGTACGATTCCCGGCAAAGCCTCTTTTTCTTTGCTCATTTGCAAATCAAATAATTTCTAGATAAATCATATTCTTGACGTTCTCTTTCCATTCAGTTATTTCGACATGACTAATTTCGAGTTAGAATTTGAAAGTCTTCTGATATATATATTTTCTATATTGCACAAAGGGGGCCTATATCTTAACAAGAATGTTATCTCTAAGTATGTTAGTAAGAATGTTATCATTTCAATTATTGCATGATCTTGAATAAACACAGTAATTTATACCAACTCAATCATGAAAAGAAATAATACATTTATTTTCGTTTTGTTTCTGAAAAATACTTTCACATGTCTGCCAAACCGTGACTGCAATCACGATTGGAAAATTTGTTTCACTCCAATCACGGTATTTTGACCGTGTGAATGCAAACTAGAATCACGAATCGCGAAACTAAAATCATGGTCCGGAGGTGTTTTCTAATCATGATTCACTCAAATCACAGTGCGAATCTCTAGTGTGAACGGTTTGCTGACCTCCAAAACACGAATTAGGAGGCGGAGCATACGTGACCTTACATGCACTTCCGCCGATAAACCGGGCGCTCTTCGCTTCGAGTGCAGTCATGCAGTGTAGTACTAGTGCTCTCCTTGTCTGAATAAAGTCTTTTTCGTCGTGTGAAAGCAAAGCAACAGAATCAACGTGATTGTAAACATGATTCCAATCGTAATTGCAATCACGACTTGGCAGACGTGTGAAAAGGCTCTTATACTAACGATCCGATAAATCATAAGATGTGTACAGTCAAACCTTTCTTAGTGGCCACCTGTCTATAGCAGCCGACCTGCCTATAGTGGCCACCAAAAGTGATCCCCTGCAATTACAGTCATAAAATAATTTCTTTCACAAATATGAATTTTGTATTTTCTTATTTTGTCCACGATAGGTTCCGATTTAGGAGCTCTTTCAGTTTTGCATTATGAGGGCGATAGTATTCCGTTAGTTTACGAAGCACGTCCTCACGAACCGTCGGATGCTGTCTACCCTTCAGGTCACCAAGACAACTCTGACCAGACATCCTCCTGCAGAAGAGCCCCTTCCGCTTATCAAAGTAAATCTTGTCGCCGTCAAAGAACTTCGGCAGTCCCAAGAAGTCTTCGACTTGTCGCAAGATCGGGAGTGGGTCGCGTCTGAAAACGCCTTCGTCAATGACCAGGAACTGCGACCTCGGGAAGATCCCCAACCACCGTCTAAGGTGGACCTCGTAGAGACCGTTCTCGATGATGGCGTTGTCCTCGAAGACCTCGCCACCTGGCTTAATGACGGTCGTTGCGAAGGAGCCGTTGATGAAAGCGCGCGCTGGTTCACCCTCTTCACGTGTTCGGTACCTTTAACATGTTAAATCAGTAAAAAATAAATATAAATAAATGAATAAAACCAGCATACATTGTTGTCAGTCATGAAAATAATGTTTTCATACGGGAAGCATGGTAATTATGGCAATGGAAAGAGGGGAGAAATCCAGATGAAAATGAACGCGTTACACTGATGGACTCCATTACAAATGATTAGTATGGAGACTTTATAGAAAGGGCAATGCGACAAGAGTTGTTACCGTTGTAATGACATGGTCTCGAGTAGAATAACCATGAGAGGGACATACCTGTGAAGCCCCGACCAGTTGTAGTGTTTGACGTGCAGGTAGTGAGAGACGGCCCGGACAACGGGATCGCGAACCATCACGATTAACTTCATCTGCGGGATCGCATCTTTGATCTTCCAGGGTACCTCGGGATCGAAGATGTAAGAAGGGGTAAACTCCATGGTAACCTGGTACTTGGAGGACAGGGGCATCAGGTTCCGGTACCACTTTAGCCCCTTCTCTCTGTTGTTAGGTCTGTTCCAGAAGTAGAGTTCCTTGGGGTCGGAGTGGACGAGGCTAGGGTGCATGGTCAGGAAGAATGTCAGGGCGGTCGTGCCGCATTTCTCGATCCCGATCCCTAGGACGTCCGGAAGGCGCTTCCGGCAGTCCAACTCTTTCCTGATGACCGGACGACCGTTCAGGAGACATCCCTGTCCTTGTGGAATCAATCTGTTGTCTTCTTTAGACATGGTGGAAGACGCTATGCTCTTCATCTTGTTTATTCGCCCATACGCATCACCTTGAGCATATTCACCCGTAGATATGTTTTCTGATACCGTAAGATTCTTTATAGAATGCTCACTTGCGCGC
Organism: Echinarachnius parma; assembly: GCA_037951105.1. Classification (NCBI taxonomy): domain Eukaryota; kingdom Metazoa; phylum Echinodermata; class Echinoidea; order Clypeasteroida; family Echinarachniidae; genus Echinarachnius; species Echinarachnius parma. The sequence goes on along the minus strand of JBAMJV010011488.1, from coordinate 4,288 downwards.
CAATTCGCTGCTACCTTCGCGTTTTCATCTCCACCATTTCCACCCGCGTCGCCTCCCACTTGTTCAATGGACATGATTGAAGACGCTCCGCCTCCTGGGGTAAGCGAATACGATTCATCGTCATTGTGTATGGAGGGCCGTAAGGGACCAACATCTCGTCTGCTATGCCGTCCATACCACAATAGTCTCCCAGCCGTTAAGAGAGTGACTAGGAATGCGTACCACAATAGGGTAGCTAGGACGTGGCATGGTATGCGGCGTCTGCAAATACACCTTACCGTCCTCAGCATCTCGGGACTGAGCTGGGCTTGCAAGGCTCGAGTCAGTTTCTAAAAACAAAAAACAAAATAGCAATAAAAAGAGTAATTCATTAATGTGGTTAATGGTTATTGTTAGGTGTAACCGAAATAAAAACATAATAATCATACAGATATACGGCAAGACTTTGGTTGGATAAGATATAGTAAACAAATATACCATGCACTGAGAGCCTCTAGTTGAAATTATGGATTCCGAGGTGACAGGAAAAGCACTATGTTCTGAGGGTCGTAGACCCGAAGAACATAGTGCTTTTTCTGTCACCGAGGAATCCATAATTTCACTAGTGGCTCGAAATAGTGCATGATATATTTGTTTTATATCCTTCGCATAATCATAATCATCGCAAAAATAAATGATTTCAATTAAATTAAAGAAAAATATAAAGAAAAACAAAGCATTGATCATGGAACCATCACTACACTGACTATGTTCTGTTTGTGACACTGACCCCCTTTGCGCAATAGTCCTAGCGCAGAGCGCGTATTGCGCTATCTTTCCATTCATGGTTCCGCGCCTTAACAACTAATGCGCACCCAAATGTTAAACGCGCGCATCAAAGTGAATAATTAACCTGCTTTACATACTACACGTGTAATTGTATGGATAAACTAGTTATTCGTACATAACACATACAGCTAGTGTAGTGCACACCGCGGCCAATTTTCTAATGACGAATTAGTGTCACGACCACAAAAGGACAACGATGCACAATGTGCACCATTGTCGTAATGTTTAAATTCGAATACCGCTACGTTATACATGAAATGCATCGCTAGAATATTCTTTGGAACTTATTGATATTCACGGGTGAAAATATGCTGTATTTCTTTTTAAATAACTCTTTGAGAAATCTCGTCGAGCATCTTTCGCAAGCTAAAACAAGACCTCTGCTCGCGGGGAAGTTTTATAACACGCATCTCTATGGGCTCAATATGATAACCCGGCGTCTATGACGTCATTCATGGAATAGCATTTACTATTCCATGAATGACGTCACGCATAGCACATTTTTCTCCATGGGCATTACTATGTTTGGTCACATGACGCTATGTAGACCAATCACTGAACAGGATTTCATTCATGTAGGATATAATAGTAATTATTTGGAACTGATTTGTCATTTTGTTTGTATAAATTCTATAATGAGTGAAATAAATTGAATGAAAGTGAAACGGGAATAATGTACTATTGAATTCGACGCATGCAGATCGTGTCTGTATATTACTGCTCAATTCAGTCAAAACAGTTAAAAAAAAACTGGTTAATGGGATCTAGTAACTTTGTTGACATATGCAAAAGGTAGTAGGGGGAAATTATATATGCAAGAGCACATCAATTTCCTTTCAGAAATAGCTGAGAAATCCATTAATAAAGCTGATTCGAAGATCAGAGTCGGTATGATACGGCTTTCTTCCAGGCGTCTGCATTGCGCCCTCTTGTGTTAACTGATAATTTTTGTTTTGTAAGTACCATTTTGTCATTCAAGCACGTAAACAATGGTAAGTAAGTTATTATAACTATCTTTTTCTGTAAGTTTATCAATAAAATTATGGCAATAAATTGACAAATAGAATGTCATGAAGACTATACTTCACCCGTTGTCTAGCTACAGTGACATCTTCAAATCCAAAACAAACGTCAATGAAACACGTACCATATCTGAGAAATTATCTTGTAGAAGCAGGAAATTAGTTTGAAATGTTTATTAATTAATGAATTGGTCAATGGAGGTAGATCAATTAGGATGATTGGATAAGTATTATATTGATAAGTATATACTTAATATGTGCAATACATGCTGTACATTTTAATGTAACCCTAAATAAAATGGTAAAAAGTAAAAAGCTCACGACATCACCTTTGCTAGGGAGGCCAATTGCTACCATCCAGTTTAAAATGAGTATTTAAGAATCGCCATAATTCCGGCTTATGTAGCATATGGAATATTCTGCAAGTACAAATCAAACCGTCGATTTTCAAATATAGTCGTTTTCCTAAAGACACTAATTAAAAGACCCTCCCCTTTTCCAGGTTTCCTTTATTTGTATGTGTATTTGTGTGTGTTGTGTCTTAGGTACTATTGCATGTGTTAATCGTAAACAGTGAACAATTTTTAGGAATGATTTTAGTGATTAAGAAGATGTAAAAATGTTAGTGTTTAGTGAGCCCCCCCCCCCCCCCCCCCCCTCCCCCACCCCCCCCCCCCCCCCAGGCCTGTGATACACATTTACACATATAATTATATGCATTATATGAATGAATGCATGAATGAATGAATGAATGAATGAATGAATGAATGAATGAATGAATGAATGAATGAATGAATGAATGAATGAATGAATGAATGAATGAATGAATGAATGAATGAATGAATGAATGAATGAATGAATGAATGAATGAATGAATGAATGAATGAATGATCATGCATGCATGCATGCAGCATGCCATGCATGCATGAATGCATGAATGAATGCATGAATGAAGCATGCCATGACATGCATGCATCACCTGAATGAATGAATGAATGAATGAATGAATGAATGAATGAATGAATGAATGAATGAATGAATGAATGAATGAGACATGAATGAATGAATGAATGATCCATCCAACCCTCCAACCCACAACCCCACCACCCCCTACCCTCGATGCGCCCCACCTCATGGTATTAAATGTCTTACCCTCATGAACCCTGGTGGATGTGTTAGCAGAATACGACCCGCATTGCAATGAATGATGACCCTGTCATAAATGTCTCGTGATCAAGAACGAATCGTAGATCTATGCATGTAACAAGACCATAATTCATTTGTAGCGATGACAACATTAAACCAACATAATGACAAGTGCATGCAATTGATCCATATGACTTTGTGTCAGTTATACTGTTACAGTTATGTTCTACAATGTTGACACTAATATGGAATTAAAACCATATACAGTATATACATGTATGTATACAGGTCTATACTTTCGAACAGGTATACGTGTATGCTAGGCCTCTCGAAACGTGTAAAGAATATTATCCCCCGGCTCACTCAAACGTAAAGCAAATCGATATTATTGATTTTAAAACAATGTACCGCTTTATTTGTTAGGACCTACTCAACCGAATCCGGAGTCTCTATTAGGTCCAGGGCACACAGAGCCGACTCGACGTGATCCGACTGGTTTTCATTCAGGCTATAGGGTCGGGCCCAATCAGTCGGAGCCGATTATTTTAAAGCCCGGCGCAGACAGGCCGACTCGACCCGATCCGACTGGTTTTCAGTCAGGCTAGAGTCAGTTTCGCTCAGTCGGAGCCTATCCAACATGTTGAATCGGCCTTGAATGACCTCCGACTGGCACTTGACTGGAAAAACCGGAGTCCTGAGGCAGCACATACTGAGTTAATCAGGCTGAAAACAAGTCGAATCGGGTCGAGTCGGCTCTGTCTGCGCCGGGCTTAACATGTTGCATTTGCCCTGACTGGTTTCCGATTGGTAACTGGCTAAATGATTGGAATCGTGAGCCAACGCACACTGAACCAATCCGACTGAAAAACAGTCGGATTGGGTCGGGTCGGATAGGAGTGCATTCGGCTTTAAGCACAACGCACACTAAAGGACCCCATTCCGATTGGACGAAAACTGTATCTGAAATAAAACAAAACGTGCGTATTTATAGCATACAGTATAGGTTACATTTTACAAGCAATTTTTTAAGTTCCATGACGTGAAACGGAGCCGATTGAAAAGTATTCTGCTATAGTACCTTCCGGATGTCAATCGGATAGGAAACGGAAGAAGATACGCTTTAGGGGGACTATAGCTATAGCCATAAGCAGTCTTCGGTTCTTAGTGTGTGCTGAACTAACCTAGACGACCACTGACCGTCGATATATTAAAGGGATCTAGTAACTTTGTTGACATGTGCAAAATGTGATAAATGGTTGATACAATTTATATTCTTGTTATCATATATGTCC